>JBBBDQ010000192.1:4690000-4747500 GCA_037127315.1 Ascarosepion bandense
GCCATACTGCTATTCTCCTCGGGGTTCTTGACAAAATACAACGGGTAATCTGTAATGTGATCGATACCAACTTGGCAGACCGGCTGCAGTCACACTCTCACTGGCGTGACGTAGCTTCCCTGTGCCTCTACTATAAATACTTTCATGGCTTTTGCTTCGATGAACTTAGATCACTGGTGACTCCTAGGTATGAATTTGCACGAGATACTAGATTAGCAACTAGGTCCCACCCTTTTACAGTGAAACAGATAAGATGTAACCACAATTTCTACTCCAACAGCTTCTTTTCTCGCACTTCCTGCCTGTGGAATTCCCTTTCATATACTTGCTTCCCTGATCGCTACAATCTCCAGGAGTTTAAATGAAAGGTGAATAGACACCTCCTAACACACTAACTCACACATATTCTCTGAAACACTCTTCCCATCCACGCAACCCACATCCTCAGTATCCTTACCCGTCTATCACATTCTTTCTGACATTTCCTATATCTAACCACTCTTTCTCATCACTTTACCCTCTGTAAACCCCCAAGCATTCTTTCTCATCACTTTCTCCTATGTAACCCCCTGCGCAACAGTGGCAGTGAAATGACTCTGCTTGGGGTGAAATGGTTAAAAAAAAAAAGAATATATAGACACACACACACACATACACACACATATATGTATATATATAAATATAGACACACATCTGTATATACACACACATAAAAGTTAGTGTTGAAGTTGCTCAATTAAGAAACATTTCCTTAATAATAACCCTCAAAGGAAAATTTTTAATGAAAATACCCTGAAATTAGGTTATAGTTGTACAAATGATCTAGAAAAAGTTATTACAAATCATAATAATAAAATCTTAAATCAGCATGTAAACCAAAGTAACAATAATTATCCAAACAATGAAAATAACAATAATACAAATTTATTTAATTGTTGAAATTCTAACAATTGCCCACCTATTTTCTGAATAGGTGTCTAACAAATTCTATTGTTTATCAAAGTACTATATCATCAAATGAAAACCCAACTATTCGAAAAGTTTACATTGGATCTACTAAAAGCACTTTTAAGCAGAAGTAGTATTTGCATTTAACTTCCTTAAAAATAACATATACTGAAATCAAACATCCCATTCTGCATACTTTTAGCAGTTAAGATACAAATACCCCACCAAAAGTAAAATGGAAAATTCTGGAAAAAACAAGAATCTGTAAATCATTCTAGGACATCTACCCTATGTACCTGAATGAAAACCTGCAGATTCCCTAAAAATAATGTTCTGCTGAATTGTAGGGATGAACTAATGGTTTTTATATAAAAAAAATAAAAATATTTTTCTCTAAAATTTAATTAATTACAATTGTTCAATTATGACATATGATCTAATATTATTTAAAAATTATTTTACTAAAATAAATGACTTGCGCAATACTTATTTGGTTTTCTTAACTCCAATATACATTAGTATATCATAACTATTTTAATTCTAACCTAAACAATCCAGTCCCTTTAATTGATGAGGTACGAGGTGCTTTCAATAAGTTTCCGGACTTTTTTTTTGTAGGGGCATTTAAAATTATTTTCAGCTCTTGAAATTGTACTATGTTATTACTATACATCTGATGAGATGACAGACAAATTTTTATCATTTCAGGTTGAAAGGGACTGCTGCAACAGTACTTGGAACACACCCTACTAAACCCTGGTCATTATAGCTGATGTTTTTTGAAAATGCAGTAGATCCAGCACAGGTCACCAGGGCCTCAAGAACTTCAGGATCTGAATCAATAAGCTCGACCATCTCTCTGTTATCGTTATGACGTCTTTCCTTCTATTCTTCACTGAGCACCCTTGGGACAAACTTTGCACAAATCTTCTGCAGCTTCAGTTGCTCATGAATGATTGTGTACAGTTCCCACACTGACATCAAACTTTGTACTTATTGTCTCTATAGACACACGAGAGTCCTCAGCCATAAAATTACGGATTTCCCTACTCCTCCCGCACCTCTCATTGTACCTCATGGACTCTCTGCTTTCCTTGAATCTCTTGTGCCACTCAAAAAGCGATGATTGGCCCATGCAGATGGGTCCGTAAGTAGTCTGAAGCATTCCATACGTTTCTGTGATGTTCTTTCCAAATTTAACACAAAACTTTATTGCGTATCATTCTTCAAAAGTGTTCTCTTGCCCAGACTGCATTTTCAAAAAACGTTAGTTGTGACGACCAGGGTTTAGTAGGATGTGTTTTAAGTTCTGCTGCAGCTGTCTCTTTTAACCTGAAATGATAAAAATGGGCCTGGCATCTCATCAGATGTATAGTAATAGCATAATACAATTTCAAGAGCCTACAATAATTTTAAATGCTTGTACAAAAAAGTCCAGAAATTTATTGAAGGCACCTCGTAGTACAAAATCAAATTTAAAAAAAACCTAAAATCCAACTTGGTGTTCAAAATTATTGTCTACTCATTGAAATAATGTATGGTCCCAGTATGCATCTTGCTCAGACAAAATTAAAAATGTCATATCTTGACATTATGCTACTTTGTACCCTTACTCCATAGTACTCACTTTTGATTGATCAATATTGACACATCTACAAGCATATTGCTTAACTTCCTCCAAGTATAACGACTTAATTTTCTAAATAACCATGATTTCATCTTATATTTTCTAAATAAATCATTTTCACCATTTTTTTTTTTTTAAATATCACCCAAAAAAGAACAGTATTTTTCTGAAACCTGAACATTTTTGTGTAGTGATATAATGCTTTTATAAGCCATTGTCATAACAAAATTATAATATTAAGCTCTACTTTGTATTGAGTACTCTTTATAAAAGTAAATGCATTAACAGTGGGTTTTAATCTATTCTTTCACTTTTTTATAATATATATATATTCATCATCCACATACAAGCCTGTTTTGCTGTATCACAGCTCATCAGTGTGGCTAGATATTCACTTGTTTCTGGCTGGGATTGAAACTTGACCGATTTGGTATCAGTCAGAGTCGCTAAGCCATAGGCACATGGAATCAGAAAAGGGAAATTTTAGCATGTTATATATAAGAATAAAAAAAATAAAAGTAGAATTAACCATTTTTCCATCTCTGCTCACAAAACTATTGTCACTTTGTAAAATTCAGACCTTCCTGCTACCTTCCTTTTACCAATCATCTGAATTTACTCCTTAACATTCCAATGAAAAGTAACAGAACAATTTAATGATTACTTTCAAGTTTGAAATATTATTGAATTTAAAAGTGTTTTCTTTTCAAATAACTTTAACTCTTTGTTGCATATTGATTACATTTGTAGCCAATATGCAACAAAGGGTTAACTGCTTTTTGGGCCTTTATTTTACCTTCCAGGCCATTTCTTATTGTAACTGTCACAGTCGGACAGATTAAATTAGTTTATCTTTTAGTCAGAATGATCTTGTAGAATCGGACGAAAATACAGTTAAAGGGCGATAACTCTACAGAGATGCGATATCTTAGCCGAAAAGATATAAGTATAAAATATTTTCTCTCAAATGATGTTTTAATAATGACGTTGATTGTTGTGAACTTATCACAATTTTTTAACTCAAAAGAATTACTTATTAGTTACTGACCAACAATAATGCAAACTATGAACATTTAAGTGGGTTGCATGTTAAGTCTTAAACAACATTTTTTTAAAAATCTTTTTCTAATGATTAAATAAAGACAAAAGAATTAATAAAAAATAAAAAAAGAGAAATGTTTTTTGCCAGATATAAACATATGCCAGACTAGAATTATAGCAATTTTAAGATTAAAAATGAATTGTTTATTTACATTTTAAGTTTTTAGCATTTACAATTTTATAGTGTCAGGGAATGACAACAAAAATGAGGTTACTCCTAAAAATAAGAAAGGAATGTGTTTTTAAAATTATTTTTTATAATATGGCTGGAATTTTCTTTTTTCAAATGAATTATTATTGTGTGCCTTTTCATTTGGATTAGTGTATTTATCTTAGTTGTTATGGTCACAATCTTTTGACTGTTGAATTTTCTTGAGGTTTTTGTTGTACTCCCTAACCTCAAAATGCTTTTACTAAACCTTTTATTCCAGTGGTTTCATTTTGACATCTTAAACTTAATACCTTTACTTGGGTGATTGAATTTTTGAGTGTTCTTTATTTCTTAATCAGTTTATTTTAGCTTGAACACTAACCACTGATGCCAATGGCTAATAAGCAACTCTTTCAGTCAAAAAACTTCCAGGAAATGAATAAAATTTTCTCTTTAAATTTCAGGTTATAAAGATTGTATAGTGATTGGTCAAGGTGTGGGCAGTTTGTATCTCTGGGAATTAGTGACAGAATATCCATCTCTGGTCAAAAAGATGATTTTCATTCAAGGCAGCCATCCAAGTGCTCTTGTCCAGTATATGAAAGCTAACTGGCTCCAGGCTTTCTTGTTGATGTGAGTGGAATCTCTTTTTTCAATTTACAGTTTAATATAAAATATGACTGTCAATTTCTGTGTGGCTTTAAGTAAAATAACTACAAACTTTTTGACTTAATGTTTCTGTTGTATCTATATAGCAGTGACTTGCCTCGGTGACACAAACGGGCCAGAATCAGGTGTATTTTTTGTAAGGGAGTGTGGCAACGGCGAATTGGCAAGCATTGTTCAGATGGAGAATTGGACAGCACTTTGTGGTAAACAGAATTGGTGTCGTTTGTAGCTGTTTATATTTACTGTGCTGAGTGCTCATTGGCTGAGTGGTAGCCAGGTTGAGTCCATAAAATGTGGTAGGCTCATTTTGAGGTGGATCGTTGTTATTCGAGCCAACGTTCGCATGAGAATAGTGTTTCAGAGATCAAGACAAGACGTGTGAATTTGGCGTGCCTGTTTGGAATACTTTCCTGTGGTTGCTTTTTACCAACACACAATTTTTTTCCTATTTTTGCAACAAGCTATTTCGGCCTTTATTTTGTCTACCTTTCCTTCCATCATGGCAGACAAGGTTTTTGACTTCCAGCTGATTCTGGAGTACAGCGGTGCCTCGACTGATCTGCCGATTGTAGAATGGATCGAAAACGTTGAACTAGTTTGCGAGCTTTGTAACATGGACTAAGTTGAGTGTGTCTTACCTCTGTGCTGCGGTGCTTTCGCTGTCTATCGGCAATTGACTAACAGAAGCCAGATGCTGAAGAAATTAAGTGAGCCCTAATGACCGCATACAGTGCAGATGCATTCAATGCTTACAACTAATTTGTGGCACGTCACCTTAGGCCGAATGAAGCAGTTGACGAATTTTTGGCTGAACTACATCACCTGGCTCATTTGGTAGGAGAATCGTTGCCAGAACGTTGGATAGTGTGTGCCTTTGTATCTGGTTTGCCACTACAAGTTAGACAGCTTCTTTGGGCATCATCTAGAATGGAGACTGTGGAGCAGTTACTAACCCGGGCTCAGGCTATTATGTCTGACAACAAGGAACATGAGGGACTGGTCGCTGTGTCTGCTTGACAAACAGACAAGGAAGTTATTCCTACCAACTCGGGTAGAGGAGCTGTCATATGCTGTAGATGTTCTGGTCTTAACCATATAGCCAGAGATTGTCTGGAGGGCCGTTCAGAGAGAATGTTATAAATGCGATAAGGTTGGGCACATATCGTCAGAGTGCACATATCAGGAAGATGTCAGTGCCAGTCTTCTTCCTAAACAATTACAAAAACAGGAACTACCTGCTGTGGAGGTACTTGTTAATGGGCAGAAATGCACTGCTCTGGTGGATTCTGGGTGTTCACAGACCCTGGTGAGCAAATCTGTATGCCATCTATAGAGGCAAAAGGAAGTAAAGGTATTAGCCGTTGATGGAAGGACTTTAAAATGTCGTGGGTATGGCAAAATCAAGTTGGGCATTGGTCAGGCTCGTC
Source organism: Ascarosepion bandense (assembly GCA_037127315.1). NCBI lineage: Eukaryota > Metazoa > Mollusca > Cephalopoda > Sepiida > Sepiidae > Ascarosepion > Ascarosepion bandense. Next base: position 4,695,924 of record JBBBDQ010000192.1, read on the forward strand.
CAGTAACTATTGAGGCCTTGATCGTCGATAGGTGATTATTAGGATACGATCTCATTCTCGGGATTGATGCAATCAGGGAGCTTGCGTGCATTTAACCAGGTTGGGTGAAGTACGCTTTCCTGTTGAAAAGTTAAACTTATGTGCTGCCATTGCTATTGATGAGCCTGATTTCAGGGTGACATTTGACACCATCAATAAAGTATCGACCGCCTCATGGAACTGGACAAGTGGTCATGCTCCTAGTGGATTAAAAAATAAGGTACAAGAATACACAGTACCTTCCTATGCTCAGAGTGCATACAAAAAAGAACTTTTGTTGTGGCAACAAAATGGATGGCTGGTACCATATCCCTGAAAAGAAGCTTGGCCCATCTAAGGGTTTGATTCCTTTGATGGCAATTGTGCAGGATCACAAGAAGATTCACCCAATGTTGGACTATCGGGAATTAAATCAGTTTATAGAGGCATTTACCGCAGATGCGAATGTGTGTGCAAAGAAACTTAGTCTGGTGACAACAAGGAGCCAATGTATCACTGTTGGACTTAAGGCCTACTTACAAGTTCATGTCGATAAGGCATTATGGCCCTTTCAGACTGGTTTTTAGAGGTCAGCGATTTTGCTCAACATGGTTTGGTTTTGGATTAAACGTAGCACTGCTCATCATGAAAGCTATTATCAACGCAGTAGTAAATCACGGTCAAATGATTAAGCGCGCCACGTCAGCATATATTGATGATATTTTCATCAATGAAGAACTGGTTTCTGCAGTACACGTGGCAGCATCTTGCTGATTATGGGCTTGTCTGTAAGAATCCAGAACGATTAGAAGACTGCGCTAAAGTCTTGGGCTTGCAGGTCTGGGGAGAGGACGGCACACTTCGATGTAAACGAGAAAGTGAAGTCCCAGACATTCCACTGATAGTCACTTGTCGAAGCATCTTTTCATGTTGCGAGAAACTTGTAGGCCATTACCCTGTGTGTGGCTGGCTCAGAGTGGTGACTGCATTTATAAAACGACAGGCAACCATGGTGACCAACAGATGGGATGATGAAGTCAAGGATGTCTCTCTCCATTCCATGCTAACAGAAACAGTGGCCAAAGTACATGAGATGGAACCTGTAAGAGGAGACTGGTGCATTGATGGTAAGGAGATGAAGGTGTGGGTGAATGCAAGTTCTGTGGCCACAGGAGTGGCATTAGAAGTAAAGGGGAGCATTGTCGAGGATGCTAGTTGGTTGCGTCCAGTTGAAGATGCCCAGCATATAAATTTGGCTGAGCTCGATGCCGCAATAAAAGCTGTAAATCTGGCCATTCAATGGCAAGTTTCAGTGTTACATTTGGTTACAGATTCAACCTATGTCTATTGATAGATATCAGACACCCTAACCGGAAAGGTGCGAGTGAACACAAAGGCGGCCAGTGAGATGCTGGTAAGATGACGTTTGGAAACATACCGAACATTGACAGAGGAATATGCCTTGACGATGGATGTAATGTTGGTGAAGTCCTATTTAAACCGCACAGACTGCTTAACCCAAGTACCACAGAGATAGTTAGATTTGCATTGACATGGAGAAGAATCACTGCCGAAAGGTTGCTCTATTGTGGAGAGTAGATTAAACAAAAACCAGGTGATCGATATACACCACCAAAGTGGCCACCCAGGTGTGAAAAGGACATTATATTTTGCCAGATCTGTTGACCCATTAGTGTCTAGAAAACTTGTTGAATCTGTTGTCAGAACTTGCGAAGCCTGCCAGTCAATTGATCCTGTGCCAGTACGTTGGAAAAAGGAGACACTAGGCATAAAAACAACTTGGAATAGATTGGTGATACCCACTACAGAGGCGGTCATTTTCTAGCACTTATTGGCGGATCGTCTTGATTCGTGATATGGCGACTGCTGCCCTGGCAGAACTCCGCTAGTGTTATTCATCAACTGGAGGCAATTTTCTATGAGAGGGGCCTGCCAGCTGAAATCCTGATGGATAATGACACTGCATTCACATATCAAAATTTCAAGAAATTTTTAAGCAGTGGGTGGGGTGGTTACACTTGAGATTTAGATGTGCCTATGAACCGGTTTGAAATGGAATTGTGGAATGTTATCATAGGAGTATAAAAACTATTGCAACGAGAAAACAATGTTTGGTGTCAGAGGCGGTCTACTTGCACAATGTCACTCCCAAGGACAGTCTTTCAGCTTCCACAGCACCGGCCAATATCTTGCATAGGTACCACGTTCATGTACAAAACATTGATACCATGCCATCACATACACTGCAAAACAGTCACGGAATGTACAAAGAAGGGGACATTGTCTGGGTTAAAAGCCCAAAAAGCAGATGCACAACCTAATTCAAAACAGGTTGCGTAATCCAGGTAATTAGTCCACAGTCAGTGCAGATTGATGGCACACTGCAACACGTAAAAAATTTACGCCCATTTTTAGGATCAGATCCATTGACAGATTCTGATAGCGACACAGAGGAAAGTGAACGATTTATATATTCAAAATCTAGTTTGCCAGTTAATTCCTCTAGTACCAGCAGTTCAGAGACTAATGCCGGAGCACCCAATGACACTTCAGGCAGTAGTTCGTCCGAGAAAGAGACCTTCGTTGTTCCTCTTCAAAGAAGTACCCTACAGAAGAGTCCCATTCTGGGATGCAGCACCTGTGATCAGGAGATCAGCGGGGAGTGTAGCAGTGACTTGCCTCGGCGACCCAAACGAGCCAGAGTCGGGTGTATGTTTTGTAAGGGAGTGTGGCGACAGCAAATTGGTAAGCATTGGTCAGATGGAGAATCGGACAGCACTTCGTGGTAAACAGAATTGGTTTCGCTTGTAGCCATTTATATTTACTATGCTGAGCGCTCATTGGCTGAGTGGTAGCCAGGTTGAGTGTATAAAATGTAGTATGCTCATTTTGAGGGGGGTCGTTGTGATTTGAGCCGTCGTTTGCGTGAGAATAGCGTTTCGGAGATCAAGACAATGTGTGAATTTGGTGTGCCTGTTTGGAATACTTTCCTGCGGCTGCTTTTTACCAACACATGATTTTTTTTCCTCTTTTTGCAACAATCTATGAATTATTTTTCTTAGTTTCTTTCTTTTGTTATTACAAGCCTCAGGCTATTTCCCTATTTTTCAGTGATTTTGTTACTACAAAGCAATGCTATATTTGCTTTGATTGCTGCTTCCATAAAACTTTTTTTTTCTTTTTTACTTGAATGTAAGGTGTTTGCTTCTCTCAATATATCTTTACATCATCTCATAAACTATGTACTAGCTTGCAGCAAGTATTATTTCAAAATGCTAAATAAGTTAGCCTGCCTAAATCTAAACCTTCATCTTTCTAAAAGGAAAAGAGCTTATAATACTGTTCTTCTCGGAAACAAATTTCTATAATGCACAAGGCAGCATTGTGTTTATTAGATTGAAATGTGGAACTAGTAGACCAAGTTGGAATTCTGACTAAATGACTTTTGTACTGTTTTGGAAAAGGCTTTCTTGGTGCTGATATACTTTTGAACACTCTGCAACCATGAATTGCATGGATGCTATGTGGGGAAGATGCAAATCAAAGCAATGCATGGACCAACAAATCATGATATGATGTAAACTTTGCTAAGTTTGTAGAAGATTCATCAATAATATGTAATCACGTCAGGCACACCAAATCTGTAGATGTTACCAATCACATTGATTTAGCCAAGAAATTATATCAAAAACCTCCACAAGTATTTATATTTATGATTAGAAAATGTATAAAACTCCAGAAAAGAATAAACAATGCCAATATGTAACCAAAATAGACATGTATTAACAATATACATTAGAGTAAAGCATGCATTTAACTGTGAACAATGTTGAAAGAAAGTTTTCTCCTGATGACTAATTGAGAGAAAGTCAATTAGTGAATGAATGTTCTTTGGAAAGGTTGATTCTAATAAAGTTTTGTTCAGAAGGATGAATCATTAATATAATGTTCTGTAAGATTGTTCAAAAGTGTTGAGTTGAAATGTTTGTAACAGTGTTCTTAGAAGATGTGCTTGTATGTGTATGCATATGTCTGTGTGAGAGATGATTTCTTGCTGCCAACTGCTACCTGCAGTTGGGTGCAGGTGTGTATGAGTGAGGATCATAATGTATGCCCCCAACTGCTGCCTGCAGTCAGGGTCCTCACTGTTTGACAAAGTGGTGTGGTATATGAATGTATGTAAGAAGTGTGTAGGTAAGTTTATATGAAATCAAAGATTCAAAGACTCAACATTTGGGTCATGATTTTGATTAGAACATTCTAGAAGTAGTTAACCAGCCCTGTTGGCTGGGGCTTCAGAATATGCTGACTGCACTTTTGTAGAGTGGTGACCACCACCCCACCCCAATGAGGCCACCTTTTTTATCATGGGTGGTGACCCTTAATGTCTGGGGATGGGATCCTGGTTGTCAAGGACTTCAGGTATCAGGCTTAGAAATTTCTGATTCCCCACACCACATTGGCCTTTATTTGAACTAGATAGGTAGTTGGAGAGGCCTGATCCAATCTCTCAGCTGGTCATGCCAAGCCCTAGCACCTATAACATATCAATTTATGTAGTACTTTATAAGAAAATATAATAGCCCAAGTATACACTGAGATAAAATATCATCTCTATCCAATTTATAGGTGTTAGAAGGTTATGGCTGATGGTCAGTTGGTTCTAGACTTAGACATAGCTGTAAACATACAAGTTTGTACTTAAGATTTGAAAAGTGCAACAAATGGTTCAAAAAGTCCTCACAGTTTTAAGTACAAATATACAAGTTTGTGTAGCCCTGACCTGTCAAGACGATTGGGTTACCCATCTGACACTCCCCAATGTCAAGCTCAAGGTAGGTGGAGAGTGCAGGCAGTGAATGTTAATACATCAAAATTATGAATAACCAAAACAAAAAACCCAAACAATGTCTTTCAGATCCTGATTCTGAAAAAGAAATGAATAGTGAATTTCCAAGATTTCTCATACTTGTGGCATCTCTTGCTGAAACTCTGCTAACAAAACTTTCTCCTTTCTTAATTGAAAAAGTGTTATCCAGTAGGATTAATCACTAAACTGTTAGGAAGTGGGGAGATAGCAATTTGCTGGTAGGGGTAGAAAATAGAAAGCATGCTGAAAATATAATAAATATGGAGACTTTTCATTACATCAAAATAACAACTTTCTCTCATGAAAGACTGAACACTTCTAAGGGAGTCATTAGAAGCAAAGAGTTGTCTCTGGCCACACCTGAGGAAATTAGATCTGCCTTAGGAAGCCATGGGGTCAGTGATTACCTTAAAATCACAGTTAAGAGAAAAGAGGAAACCATTACAACAGATACTTATATCCTTACTTTTATCACACCTGAAATCCCTAGAAAAATAAAAATAGAGTACAATATTGAGCCAGTGGAACAATATATTCCTGTTTCACTAAGATGCTTCAAAAGATGCGTCCAAAAATTTCAATGTCATTGGGATATCTGCAGGAATTTTCCAACATGTGGAAAATGTGGTCAGAGGGATTCAGACCATATGGAAGAAGAATGCCACTATGAAGTAAGATGTGCTGCCAGGAAAACAATCCAGCATAATCACGATCATGCAATTTCTAGAAAAGGGAAAAGGAAGTAGTCAAGGTGAAGTATGTGTATCTTACAGAAACAAGACAAATAGTGGAAAGCTACATTAAATACCCTTCCTATACGGAAAAAATGACCACAACGAATAACACTCAACCTGACAAATATAGAACATTCATTGAGAATCTTGTACACTTAGGACCAAATGAGTGGCCCAAATTTCAAAACTACCTAAAAGACATATACTCCAAAGAAATAAAAGAAGGTTAATGAAAGAATTGAAATGAGGAAAGAAAAGAAACAAATATAAAAACTACTGCTCAAACACTAACCACTCCTTCAAAAAATACAAAATCAAAGCAAAGGTCACAGTGTAACAATATTTTGGTGAAACAGGTAATTAATTTTATTAATTAATTATTAACTATAACTGGAAAATCTTTCAATTACTATTATAGATCAGAAGAAACTGTACTAAAAGACATTTTTCTTTATTCTCTGAATATGAGTAAAGGAAGAGAAACCAAAGATAACAAATGGTGTTTCTTTGTTGTTATTTTAAACCTGAGAAGGAAGGAGAGAAAGAAAAGAAACTTAGATTTGTTTTTAATGTCATAGAGTATGACAAACAATAAACGTTGGTTTTGGCCCACCCATGAAAGCTAACAAGTTTTGCTCTCTGTTGTCATTCTGAGAGAGAGAGAAATAAATACAATTGTTGTTTTTGCTGGACATTAGAAATCTGAAATATAAAACTAACCACATGGCACTAGACAAGTATTACTTTTTATTATTGTACTCAAAGGCATGGTCTTGTTTGCGTTGATTGTAAAGAGAAATAAGGTTACAAATATCTAATTCTGAGTTGAAGACTGGATTAGTAATTTAGAGAAGAGACATTTAGCTTGACATCAAGCAGAAAGGAAAAATAAAGCTGATAACAAAAATATTTTCCGTCACCTAAAATGTTGGTAACTCGAAAACAGCTATTAGAAACACAGATGCAGAAATTCTTATCTAAAGTAACAATGTCAACAATCTTTTGTCTAGTTGTTTTGGGCAAAACAAGTTCAAAAAGGTTAATGGTGATTGATTAAAAAAATTCCCAAAATTGTTTCCTGAAAAAGAAAATTCGCCAGTTAAGTCCAGCCCAGAAAAAGGGTATGGGAAGATGGATGTCATAAGACTAAGAGGAATCTCATTGATCCCGTGAACCAGTGCTCGAAAGGGGGAAACGACCAACAGTTGATGTCATAGAAAGAAGACTAATCTCATTGGGTAAACCAAAGGCAACAACGAGTAGCAGTTAACATCAGCATTCTATTGGTTGTCGAGATGAGGGGTTAGACACCAAGCATCCGTCAGTCCTACACCATGGCATGGGCATAAATACAGGGTCCCGAGGGACCAAAATCATTTCGAGTCAGTGGCGGTTTGAGGCAGTTCGCAGTTTGTTGGAGTTACTAGCCCAGAGATGTAACGACGAAGATAGGCGCCGTGTTGTTGGGCACCAACCGCAGGGCCTGCGGGCCAACCAGAGTTAAAGACAGACGAGAAGTGATTTTGCAGACAAAGTTGCAGTTGGATTGGCGTTGCCAGTTGAATTCCAGTCAGCTCCCAGCCCAGAGATGTAATGACGAAGATAGGTGCCAACTGCAAGGCCTGCTGGCCAACCAGAGTTAGACAGACAAGAAGAGAATTTGCAGATAAAGTTTTGAGTTGCAGTTCGAGTGGCAGAGAGTTCGACTTTCTGGTGGTCCAGAGATGTTTTGACAGAGAAATAGTTGCCACACAGTTGGGTGCCAACCATAGAAAAATTGCCACCTGTCAAAGGCAGTTCCTAGCTGAAGAAGTAACGAGACAGAAAGATAATTGCCATGCCGTTGGGTGCCAACCGTAGAGAAGCCTGTCGTCAATCAACCAACCAGGGTTAAAAGACAGACATGAAGAGACTTTGCAGACAAAGTTTGAAATTGCCAAATGAACAGTTTTTGGTGAGAGTGATCCAGCTGGGAACAAGAAATCCACCTTGATTCTATTTCCGAAGACGAACCATGCCAACCTACCTATAACCCAGTACTTCGGCAATTTCTGCAACATTCCGGAAAACAAGAATCAAGTTGACTAGACTTACGACAAACTTAGGACTCTGTTCAGAACACCAAGCTGTGTCTAGCCAGATTTCTCATTTATTGCTAAGGAGAATAATTTGATTTACTTAAGAGACTTCTGTTCCGCTTCCAGCTTGATAGAAGCAGGGATTGGGAATTATCCAAAAGACTATTGTGTGAATTACTTTCTGTACATAAAGATGTTATTTTACAATACTTCAAATGTCAGTCCACTTGTTTTTCTTGTAGCTATATTTCTTTCTTTTATTACTCAATTGTGTGCACACTTCCCTGTTTGGTTTAGTTTGGCAGAGAGACAGCTAGTGGAAAACTCACGTGACTACCTTGTGATTAATCAACACAATGTGGGACAAGGGAGATCACTGTGAACAAAGTCAATCTATGACCAGCTATCTGGATTGAAACCAACAGCAACCGTCCAGGAAGTGGCAAAACAGTAATGTCGGCAGAAAGCCAGAACCCACAAACAGTCAAAACCTAAAAAAATTAAATCACAACCACATACTTAGCTAAAGCCTAAAAACATTTAACAATCATGTATTAAATAATCCAATCATAGAATAAAGGCAAGCATAAATTAACTGTTTCTGCTGACAACATACCTGTCACCAGCAGCTGTTTGCCTTCAGGAAACATTCCTTAAGCAAAATGACAAACTGAATATAAAAATATTCCAGTAATAAAACTACACATATGACACTGGGCTTAGATAGTCAGGAGATACATCCATCTTCATTAGAAATGATCTACCTTAAAGTAAAATAAATTTTACAACAACTTTACAGGCGAATGCTGTTAAAGTAATTTTACATAAGCCATCTGCTCAATATACATCCTACTAAATAAACCAGTGAATGAAGCTGAAATTCATGAAATCATAAGGCAACTCCCTGCACCTTTTAAAATACTAGACACAAACCACAAGCTGGAATTACGAATTCGTAAAAAAGTTATCCAACAAATTATTACAATTGTTATTAAAAATGTATAAAGACATCTGGACAAATGGCAACTTCCCAGGAATGTGAAGACATGCATCATTCCTATTCCAAAGCCTGGAAAACTACAAGCTGATAGCATTGATCAGTTCCCTATGTAAAATTATGGAGAGAATTGTAAACAACAGGTTGTCTTGGTACCTGGAAACTAAAGGCTTAATCAGTGACTTCCAATGTGCTTTTAGAAAAAAAAGGGAAGCATCATAGACCACTTAATATGGCTAGAAATCTTTGTAAGGGAAGCTTTAATATAAAAAGAAACATTTCATGGCAGTTTTTTTAACAAGGAAATTTGATATCTTGAAGACCTGAATGAACTGGGCCTAAAAGGAAGGCTGGCTCAAATTCATAGAGAATTTCTTGGAAGACCAAAAATATCAAGTCCATGTAGGAACTGCAAAATCAAGACGAGATCTCATAAGGAAACATTTTTTTGGTGACCCAATTTTGTGTAAAAATCCATAGTTAAATCCCTAAGCCCAGGAGTGACATGCTCCCTATATGTCAATGACTTTATAACAATGTACGAATCTTGACATATGTATACCATAGACAACTCCAACAATACCTCAATAAAATACTCAAATGGTTTTACCTTTTCTAAAACAAAAACCAAGTGCCTACATTTCTGAAAATTAAAGAAATGCACAATGACCCATGTTTAAAATTGGACTGAGCAGAAATCCCAGTAGTAGAACAACACAAGTTCCTCAGCATCATCTTTGACAAAGAAATTAACATTTATTTCCTATTTGAAAATAAAATGTAGTAGTCTTACAACTTCTGCATGTAGTGGCCCATATTGAATAGGGAGCAGGTCAACAAACATTAATTAAATTATGCAGATCGCTACTTAACTGAAAACTGGATTATGCTAGTTTCATATATAGCCAGCCAGAAAATTGTACCTAAAAATACTCCGTATGCTGCAAGCCAACATTCACCAGACAATACCTCAACTTCAACTCCCACCACCCATACAATGTAAAGAAAGGGATCGTCCACTGCCTGTAACATCGAGCAAAACTCATGAGCGGCAATCCAGAGACACATGAACAGGAAATAGTCAGTATAAACGGTACCCTACAATGTAAAAATTATCCAGGGTACATGACAACTCCAATGAATGTGGAAGGGAGGGTGCATGAGGATAATAAATCTCAGAAAACAGCCTCAGTTTGTCTGCTCTATGTGAAGCGGTTATTGGAAAAATACAAAAGAATCTGTGGTCCATATAACATCAAGACAACCTTAAGAAATGGTTCTACACTTTGCAGGTACTTCTCCCAAGTAAAACATCTAACAGAGGAAGACATGACTAAGGACTGTGTGTATGCCATTCTGTGTATCTGTGTATCGCGTTTGTAGGGAGTTCTGGGAGGCATGTCCGTTTAAAACCACCTTCAGTGTGCGGTTGGAGAGGAATGACTGGATTAAGTCCAACAAAAGTCCAGTAATGCCGTAGCTTCGCAGTTTCCGTAGAAGGCCAGCATGCCATACTCTGTTGAATGCTTTAGAGATATCCAGGGCGACAGTTCGGGCTTCACCATTCTTGTCAAGAGCCTGGTATATATACTCGGTGATGGTCGTTAGCATATCAGCAGTAGATCTGGTGAAGCGGAAACCACACTGTTTGTCCAATAGGAGCCCGTGGGCCATGAGATGCTGAACAACCTCGGCATTGATAATGGCTTCAAACACTTTGCCAAAGATCGGAAGAAGGTTGATAGGGCGGTAATTTGCGGGGTCTGAGGGTCCACCAGTGTTCTTGAATATTGGAACCACAGAAGAAGACTTCCAACAGGCAGGAAAGCAGGAGGAAGTTAGGCAGAGGTTGTAGAGCTTAGAAAGCACAGAGGAGTGGAGGGAGAAAGAGAATCACCCCCCCTATGGGATGAAGTTGAAATAATAAATAAAGAATGCCTGTGGAAACTATGTAAACTTAAGGAATCATTGCATGTGCTAGGCTACAAAAATCTCCTAAGTCAACCAAGCATAGAAATGAATACAATATGGGAACTAGTAATACAGAGTGCTAGAGAAAATCATTAACATCAAAAAATTGCAATATGAACTCAGGTAAAAAAATGTTTACTGAAACATTAAGTTTATAAGTCCCAGAAATTCACTTGCTGTCCTCAAGGACAAATGGCTTAGTAGATATTAATATAGTTCCAGTGACTTGACCCAAAGAATTGTGAGTTCAATACCAGGCTTAATAACTTAGAGAGTTAAGTTAAATGGAGATAACTCATGACTACCAGAAATGGCTTCACACAAGGAATGAAAATAATATACCCCAGTGATCATAATAAAGGGCTCAGTTCGAAATTCCTTCCTGAAGAGTGCTGGAGTCTATAACAGCTCAAAACATTGTAACACGCAACAAAGATAAGGACAATAGTCCGAATAATGTAAATAGTGTAAATACTACGTCATCTCAGAAGTATAGATAAATACTAAAAATACTCAATGCAACTTAGCATCAAGGCCTCAGAATAGTACTTTTAGTACATCTCCTAATGAAACATATTTAAGGCGTTCTAAACTGGCACTACAACATCATGTCAAAATAAAATCATGCCCAACTAACCCAGCATGCAGCAGTATGTTTGAACCTAATTACTGTGATCTATTCCAACAAAAAGAAAATACCATACAGCCCTATGGACTTGGGATGAAATCTGTTGCTGAAGGGTTAGGGACCACACTCCTAAACATACAAGAAATGTCTGCAATGGTTCTACATTGCATGGGCAATCAAACAACCTGAAGTCTTTCTAGAACTAAATAAACCCCCTAAAAAAAAAACACACACACACCCATCTATACAGATGGGTCAAAGTGTGTGGAGAAAACAGGATGTGCAGCAGTGAGCCAAAAAAATTACAAAAACGAAAAGTGTCTCCGGAAGGGAAGCTCTGATTTTACTGTGGAATATGCTATAGAGCTAGCTATCAATGTTATCACGGAGAGCAGACAAAAAATCTTTTAAATTTTTCAGACTAACTATCTGACCTAAAGGCTTTGTATGCCACTACCTGGCTGGTCGCTGTTGGTTTTGATCCAGATAGCTGGTTGTAGATTGACTCTGTCATGGTGATCTCCCTTGTCCCACGTTGTGTTGATTAATCATAAGGTAGTCACGTGAGTTCTCCACTAGCTGTCTCTCTGCCGAACTAAATCAAACAGGGAAGCGTGCACACAATTGAGTAATAAGAGGAAAAAAAAATATAGCACCAAGAAAATAAGTGAACCAACATCTGAAGTGTTGTAAAATAATGTCTTTATATACAAAATATACACAATAGTCTCTTGGATAATTCCCAATCCCTGCTTCTATCAAACTGGTAGTGGAATGGAAGTTTCTCAAGTAAATCGAATTATTCTCTTAAGCAATAACGAGAAATCTGGCTGGCCGCAGCTCGCTGCTCCAAACAGAGTTCTAAGTTTGTTGTAAGTCTAATCAACTTGTTGCTTGTTTTTCAGAATGTTATAGAAATTGCTGAAGTGCTGGGTTACTCTCTTCATTTGGCAATTTCAAACTTTGTCTGCAAATTCTCTTCTTGTCTGCTTCTTAACTCTGGTTGGTTGATTGGCGACAGGCATCTCTATGGTCAGCACCCAACGGCATGGCAATCATCTCTCTGTCTCTTTACTTCTTCAACTAGGAACTCTCTTTGGCAGGAGGCGATTTTCTAAGGTTGGCACCCAACTGTGTGGCAATTATATCTTTGTCATTACGTCTCTGGACCGGGAAGTCAAACTCTCTGCCAGTCGAGCTACAACTGATTTTGGTCCCTTGGGACCCTGTATTTATGCCTATACCATGGTGTGTGGCCGACGGTCGCTGGGTGTCTAATATCCAGTTCTGAGTCACCGATATTTTCAGGCGACGGGAATATTTTCGTCATCTGGTTTTACCCTAGTGTCAAGTGAAAATGTCTCTTCTCTGAGTTACTTCGACTCGGGACCAGTGTTATCTTAATTCTTTTCACAATTCATGCTAGCAGGACAGTTGGATAGAATAATAAAAGTGAAATTTCTTTTTCAACTATTACAAATGCCCCTGTGAAAAAATAACAATTGAATTTATCTCTTTCTTTTAGGTTTAGAATGACAATTGTTAGCCTTCATAGGTGGGCCGAAACTGACATCCATTGTTCGTGGCACTTTATGACATTAAACAAATCCATTTCTCCTTTCTTCCTCTTCCTTCTCTCTCTTTCTCTGGTTTAAAATAACAATAGAGAAATACCATTTGTTATTTTTCATTTTTGTTTTCTTTTCCTTTGCTCCTATTTGGAGAATAAAGAAAAATGTCTTTTAGTACATTCTCCCCTGACTTATAATAGTAATTAGATTTTCCAGTTCCAGTTATAGTTAATAATTAATTAATAAAATTAATCACCTCCGTTTTCCTTTGCTCATATTCGGAGAATAAAGAAAATTTCTCTTAGTATGTTCTCTTCTGATCTATAATAGCAATTAGATTTTCCAGTTATAATTAATTAATAAAATTAATTACCTCCATTCCGCACCAAAATATTGTTATATTTGAAAGAAAAAAACATCCAACAACTCATTCATTATCAAACTATTACGCAAAATGAGCACTACTTGCAAAGATAAAGACATCAAAGTATGTTGGATTTGTAGCCACACCAGAGTTAAAGGTAACAAGAAAGCAGACAGATCAGCTTTAGATGTGTACGTAGACACAACTACCAAAATCTCATTCACTGACTTTAAGGTCATTAACAAGTATATTCAAGAGGAATGGCAATAGTGCTAGGATGATAACCCACATAAACTTTTTGCAATTCAGCTGAAACTAGAAGAATGGAAGTCAGCTTTCAGAAAATCTTGAAAGGAAGTAGTAGTTGTACTGGCCTGCTTATGCATTTGCCACACAAGAATAACCCATTTGCTAAACAACAAAGATCAACCAGTATGCCAAGTATGTGAAATGGTGTACGCTATTAAACATTAGCCAAGTGTACAGACCGTGCTCTCTCAAGACAAAAAAATGCTATAATATAAACAACCTGTATGAGCTCTTCGAGAAACAAAAATGGACAACATAATATCATTTCTTGAAACTGAGCCTCTACCAAAAAATATAAACCAAAGACCTAAAATCCCGAACATTAAAAAGACTAAAATGTGACCTGATGAATAGTTAAGAAAAAAAATAACTTATCTATAAAAAAAAAACAAGTATAAAAAAAAAATTAAGTTGGTACCGCCACAGAAAACTTGATACTTAAGGTCTAAAATGAATTTTAAAAAAATGAAAAATCTTTTTTCATGCATTTATTTTAGTTTTAATTTCAAGCTAATTGATTAAATTTAATATTTCCAATAAGCAAAATACTTGGCTGTATTTTAAAACTAATTTAAATTGACTGAAAGGAGGTTTTTTTGGTTGTTAAAATAGCTGATTAGCGCCATTTTGAGTCATTTTTCATTGCCATGTAATTAATTCTTTTTATTAAAAAAAAATCTTCCAAACATAAAAATGTACTTTTCTGAAACTTTATTTGAGGAATATTAACTGATTTAATGTATAATTAATCAGATTTTAAATGAATATTATTTACTTTAAGTTGAAAATATTGTAAAATGCATTTTTTAACACATCAGTAGCTGTTTATTTAATCTGTTAAATAATTGAAGAGTTTGTGAATGTTTTTTATATGGAATTTTTAAACACTCAGTAATCTTAAAAATTTAGGTAAATATTCTCTGTAATCTAATGTTTTATTGAATTTTAGATACTCTGGTTTTAAATTATTACTCTTATTTTCTGATAATATTGTCTATGGACATCCCTATCTATAAAAGTTAGTATGTTTATACACATATAAAACAATTCAGAATTTCTTCAGATATTTAATTAAATCAACTTTACAGTGTTAGCTGCTTGTGGTAAGTCAACCGGGATTCAGTCCATTTTTCAGTCTGTTTTTCTGTAATTTTTGGAAATTATTTTTTTTTTCATTTTTTGTTCGTCTTTGATTTTTTTTTTTTTTGTCACTTAGTTTGTGTAAATTATTTTGTAATTCAAGGTTATTTTTGACTTTAACTAAGTTAAAACTTCAGTCACTTTTTTTTTCTTTCTTTTTTTTAATTGGAGTAGATAGTTCCTACTATCGCCTGGTCTCACACTCCACCCCCTTCTTTTGAATGAGCTTAGAGGTGATTGCCTTGTTTCTTGTTTAGGAAGTGTTCCCAGTTCATCCCCCTTCTCCGGTCTTAGTGTTAGTTCAGTTGGAAGCTCTTTGCAGTTACAGAGTATGGTGGCAACGTCTTTACATTCTGAGGGTACCGGGTTGGCAGTTTCCTGGTTGCTGCTTCCGACTGGTAGTTAGGAGCCTGAACTCTTGCATAGCGTCTTGAGAGGCTGCTCTGATCAACAGGGGTTCTTGTAGTGCCATATCGCGCATGGACGGGCGTCCCTGCATGAACCTCCGGTGGGCAACCCCGAGGCCACATTATGTTGTAGGCCGCGCCAGTCTCCATCTTTCACAAGTTGCAAATGATTGACCGACTGATTCTATTCTAAGACCTCTCCTTAACTGAATCACTATGGAAAAAAGCAAACATAATAGCAAAACTAAACCAGCTCATTTGAAAACGCCCAAACCTGTCTGCATCTCTTTCACTAACATACGCGGCATCCGCACCAACTTCCTCAGCGTAGATTCATTCCTCCATAATAACTCACCTGATATATTAGCCCTATGTGAAACTAATCTTACCCTTCTATCCCCTCATCTGAGTTCTACGTTCCTGGCTACCTTCCCCTCTTCAGGAAGGACTCCAATGTTCATATGCATGGGCTTGGTGTCTATGTCAGCGAACACCTTCCCTTAGCTAGGGTGTCATCTTTTGAATCCCCAGATCATTCTTTCATGTGCTTCCGCCTCTCACTTCTCAGCTCGATTAGCTATCTCTTCTTTCTCTACTGCTCTCCTTCCTCCCCTGACTGTTCATTACTTGACATCATTTCTGACAATATCGACAAAGCCATTTCTTCCCATCCCTCTGCCCATGTATTCGTGTTTGGTGACTTTAACGCCCACCACACCAAGTGGCTGAAGAATGCTGTCACTAACCCTGCTGGTGTTCCACACCATGAACTTTTCAATCACCCAATCCCTTACGCAAGTAGTGGACTTCCCCACGTGTTTCTCCGACAACCCTAACGGAAGGGACTCACTTCTAGACCTCTGCTTCACTTCCATCCCAGACTCTTGCACTACCAGACAACTCTGCCCACTCGGAAACTCTGACCACACTGTAGTGTCCGTCAATATTTCACTCCACTCCCACCCGGCCCATGAAACCTAGACAAGTAAGAATATCCTACTGCTATCAAAGATCAGACTGGGATTCGTTCCGAGACTTCCTCTGTGACATCCCTTGGAACAACATTTTTAGTCTTCCCATCGAAAAATGTGCATCCGAGGTCTCCTCCTGGGTTAAGGCTGGCATCAATGCCTTCATCCCTGCTAGGAAATTCCAGCTTAAATCTCATTCGTCTTCATGGTTCTCACCCGCTTGCTCGGCTGCCATTGCCCACCGGAATCATTTCTTCCGACTCTATCGTAACTACACGTCAGACCAAAACAGGTGCCATTTCACTTCAGCTCGTAATAAGTGTAAAAGGATACTTAACGAAGCTAAGATGTTATTTGCTGCCAGAATGAAGCAACACATAGCATGCTCTAAATTCGGCTCTAAAGACTACTGGCGACTCTGTAAAAGAGTACTTAACAAGAGCAAATCCACAATACCCCCGCTAATCAACAAATTTGAGGTCCTCACCTCCCCAGCAGATAAGGCTGAATGCTTTGCCCGCAGATTCTCGAACAATTTGAGTCTGGACTCATCTGGAGTTTTTACACCCGACTTCTCACCTAGAACCGAGGCACAACTGAATGATGTCCACATTACACCTTTGCTTATCTCTAAGATAATCTTAAAACTTGACCCTCACAAAGCGAGCGGTGGTGACGGAATCCCAACCATAGTCTTAAAGAAATGTGCCCCTGAACTCTCCTCTGTCCTTTCTAAGCTCTACAACCTTCTGCCTATCTGCTTCCTGCTTTCCTGCCTGTTGGAAATCTTCCTCTGTAGTTCCTATATTGAAAAACACTGGAGAACCCTCTGACCCTGCAAATTACTGCCCTATCAGCCTTCTTCCGATCCTTGGCAAAGTGTTCGAAGCCATTATCAACGCCATGGTGGTTCAGCATCTCACAGCACACAGACTCCTCTCGGACAAGCAATATGGTTTCTGCTTCACCAGGTCTACTGCTAATATGCTAATGACCATCACCGAGTACATATACCAGGCACTCGACAGGAATGGCGAAGCCCGAACCGTTGCATTGGATATATCTAAGGCGTTCGACAGAGTTTGGCATGCTGGCCTTCTATGTAAACTGCGGAGCTATGGTATAACTGGACATTTGTTTGAACTAATCCAGTGATTCCTCTCTAACCGCACAATGGTGGTATTAAACGAACATGCCTCTCAGAACTACCATACAAACGCAGGTGTCCCCCAAGGCTCCATCTTAGGTCCTACACTCTTCCTGATATACATTAACGATCTCCCTGATTCCATAAGAGCCCAAATAGGTTTGTACGCCGATGACACCACAGTTTACTCTCGCCTCCTACAAAAATCTGGTGTAGGCATCAAAGCTAACCTCGCAGCCGAGATTGAAAAAGACCTCCAATCCATATTGGACTGGGGTAAGAAATGGCTAGTAAATTTTAATGCTTCTAAAACGAAGCTACTCTCAATTAACCATCATCGACAATCTCACCTACCTCTCATTAGCATGGACCAGGCTTGCCTCCCAGAGAGTAAAACACTACACCTCCTTGGTCTCACACTTTCAGTGGACCTCAAATGGAATGACTATATCGAATCCATTGCTAAATCCGCTGCTATGAAAGTCTGTTCTCTGAGTAGGGCCCGGAAGTTTTTTTCCGTCTAAATCTATCCTGCACATTTATAAATCTACCATCCACCCGTGCATTGAATACTGCTGCCATATCTGGTCGGGTGCCCCTGCTGTTCTCCTCGGGCTTCTCGATAAGGTTCAGAGGAGGGTTCTGTAATGTGATAGACTGCAGGCGGTCTGCCAAGTCGGTATCTCTCTCCCACCAGGCGCGACGTGGCTTCCCTGTGTCTCTTCTATAAATACTTTCACGGCTTATGCTCCGATGAACTTAGATCACTGGTGCCCCCTAAATACGAATTTGAACGAGATACTAGATTAGCAACTAGATCCCACCCTTTTACAGTGAAACTGATAAAATGCAGCCGTAACTTCTACTCCAACAGTTTCTTTCCTCGCACTTCCTGACTGTGGAATTCTCTTCCACATGATTGCTTCCCTGACGGCTACAATCTCCAGGAGTTTAAATGTAAGGTCAATAGACACCTCCTAACACACTAACCTGCTCCCATTCTATCAAACACTCTTCCCATCTGCCCAACCCTCATCCTCGCTATCCTTACTCATCTGTCACCTTCCTCCTGACATTCCCTATGTCTAACCACTCCTTCTCTTTACCTTCCCCTATGTAACCCCATGCGCAATAGTGGTAGTGGAATGCCTTGCTTGGGGTGAGATGATTAAAAAAAAAAAAAATTCAATATTCCCTAACCTTTACACTATTGAAACTGAATTTTAAAAGATTTAAATCTTCATAAATTATTCTAAATAAGCTTGTAAAAATTCATTATTCATCTAGACTCCCTTTCCATATACTTGCTTTCTTGATGGCTACAACCTCCAGGAATTTAAATGCATCTCTTATGCACTTGACTCCAGCCCTTTCTACATCCCCCCCATATATATTGTTTTTTTCCTTTCTCTCTACCTTCGCAACAGTGTTCCCATCCTTCTCTTGCCCTTTCTCTGACACCCCCGTAACTGGTTTGTCTTTCTCTTCACTCTCCTCCTGACTAAACTTTTACTCTTATGTAGCCCCCCCTGTGCATCGGTTGCTTTGGGGTGAAACAATTTAAAAAAAAAAAAAATTTTCTCAAGACAATAGTCTTCTTACTACATCTTATTCATAAAAGCAATTAAAGCTTTTTTATTAAATCATCATTAGTCACTTACTTCACATTGATGCAGATTGCACATCAATATGAGATATTATTCTCATGTTAACTTTTTCGAGCCTATTCTTCAATGCTGGCTCATGGCATGTTTAAAGAGAGTGCTTGAAGATTTTCCTGCAGTTGATTGCTAGTTCTTTTTTCAGTAGGCTGGTTGCCAACCAAAGTTATATAACCCAGTTTGTCCTGCTATTTTTCTCATAACTGAGAGAGACAAGAGAAGGATTCATACCTTTCCCTTGCATGTAAGTGAATGGAATTTGAACTCGGCTCTCCAATTCCTGAATCTGAGCCACTATCCATTGCTCCATCATGCCCACCTCTAGTTAAATAATGTCTTAGTTTTATTGTGTTTTTTATTTAATGATTCAGAGCAGATTTTCAGTAAGATGGATTCCGATTTTACAAAAGTAAATAGATGATTTAAATTCTCAAGGAGATCTGCTTTTAACTAATAGTCATTAAAAATTATTGTTGATTTTCTCAAGTTTTCATAAAATTAAATTGCATATAACAAAATTTGATTTTTTACAAGATTTTCGAAATCAATGAGTCTTTCTACTCAAAAAAAAAAAAGATTTGTTGTGCTAATTTATAAACCATTTGTTGATACAAGAAAAACAAGATTTTTAAACAAAATTTTGAATATTTTAAAAAGGATTAAAAAATAACCAAAAATATCTTGGTATTTCCTCTTAATAATAACAAAAATTTTGACATTGAAAATTACTTTTTATCAAGTTTTGGGCACTTTTTTCATCATATGCATTTTTTCAGTAATTTTGTGAAGGTACCTAACTTAGAAGTTGAAAATAGATTCTAACTTACAACAAAAGGTATTACGGATTTACAAAATAGAACATTGGATTAAAATAATAAGGATTTGTAAAATGTTTGAGTATTTTTATTAATTTTTGTAGAAAATCTATCATGTTTTATTAAAGTTTTGATTTTTTTTTTTTTTTTTTTTTTTTTTCTTTCAAAGAAATTTTAAAATTGTTAATTTGATTTACCCTGCTCTCAGAATAGTGTTTTGACACAGTCAGTTTTTAACATAGGGAACCTGAGTGCAGACACTCAAGCCACTGGTCAAAGATTACCCAGCCTCTGCATACAAAGCTGGTCTTAGCCTGTCAGGATTGGTTACAACATTTCTAAGCTGGTCTATAATTGTCTCATACCCCTGACACAAAATGTGCCAGGGAAGTATAAAATTGATTGTTAATTGATCTTTGAAAAGTTTGATTTTTTTTTTTCTGCTGATGAGAACATCTTTTTTTTTCTTCAGTCCAATTCTCTTCTTCCATTTACCTTTCCTACCAGAATTAATTTATCGGAGTTTTTCTTGGAAGCTTCTAGATTTGACTTTCAATGGGCCAACAGGTTTACAGACTAATTTACTAACAGATCAACAACTTGCCTGTTACAGATACGCTTTTCAACAATCAGGTAATAAAAACGTATTTGAAATTTTTTTACTTTAATCTTTTTTTATATCAATTCAAGAATGTGTCCTACTTTCCCAACTGGAATTTTGTGGCTTGTGGTGTCAGAAAATCCAACATATTTGATAGATATAAAACATAAGATTACAAAGGAAGCCATTCATCAGTGATAATGTTATCCAAATCAGTTAATGCTAATAACTTTATCAATTCTAATAAGTCAAATAATTTTAAGTCAATACATTTTGTATTCATTTTTTATAATGCAAATTTATCATAATGAATGTAAACCATTTCAATCTTTTTATACTTTGCTTAATGTTACCAGCTAGTTATTGTTATTTAAAATGTCCTGTTTCAAATTGATCATAATAAGCTGCTTTCTTTTTATATCTGATTTGATAATCTCTCTGAAATCTAATCATTATTGATGGCTTGTGCTGATAAGGTTGAAATTAAGGATGTTTTTTTGTGAAAAAATGTGACTTTATTTCACTATTGTACTTTATATGCAAAACCAGTCAATATATTCAGATATCTTTTTGCATTATTTTGTAATAGTGACTTACTCTAAAAATTTCTCAACCTAAACTGGATCAAAGTTCAGATGATGGGAATAAACTTGACAATATTAACATAATTAGCCACACGTTTTATTTGGTCAAATAATGTTGATGACTCTTGCCGTGTTTGAAAAATTGCTTTCAGTTTTTCTGTTAACTGGACAGAGGAAGACTGATCTAAATTTCAGTCATCAAACATTAGTTATTTCACACTAAGCAACTCTGAGTTTGTTTACAAGTTCAAGAAAAAAGCTTTTACATTACTCTTTATAAGAAAATCTGAATTACTGAAACTTGTTTTTTCTCTGCACTTTTTCAATTTATTTAAACATCATTTGAGTTGATTTTTACATTAAATTTTCAGAGTCAAGTGAATATGGCACTAAATAATCTCTTCCTCAATATCAATAATCATTTATTTTAGTATGTTTTAATAACATTGATAATTTTAGTGGTGAATTTTCTGCATTATATATTGTGATTATGTGAATGTAAATGAAAGAAATTTAGAAATGAAAATTCCTTTCCATTCACTAATCCATGACATTCATTGATTGGTGTAGGAGTTAACCACTCTATTGTGGCGAGTATATTGATATTTCCTAAACTTAGTTTAATCTGGTACAAAGCCATAGCATCTTTTCAGGATCAAACTCATTAGGCTCATGATTCTTATCTGCTAGATAAGCTTTTCAACTATTGCACTGAAGTTATAGTTCATTTTCTGTTAAAATAAATGTTCTAATTTAAACAGGACTTTTCTTCCTTTCCTTAATCGTTTGGGACTTGTATTGCATCATTTATCATGAAAAAGACTTATGACCTTTTTTGTCTGTTTGCCACTTACCATTTTTATAACTTCAATCTTTTGCAGGTGCACTGACAGGGGCCCTAAACCACTACCGAGCCATTTTCCTCTCTGGCAAGACGTCTACCCTGTTTAAAATCACAACTCCAGGATTATTGATTTGGGGTTGCAAGGATCCTTTCCTCCAAGTAGACCTTGCAAAGGGTTCTCAAAAATTTGTAGAAGACTTAACAGTGAAACTGATTCCTCAGTCTGGCCACTGGGTAGTATTGGACCAACCAGCGATGGTGCATACACACATAGAAGAATTTTTGAACAAATCTTCCACCAAATAATAACTGTCATTATTGGTTTTCTACTTTTTAGGGGATGGTGCGGAAAAATAATGACAACATTGACAGCATAATAATAACCTCCCAGAACTTAGGCACAAGGCCATATTCATGGAGTACTTTGTGAGGGCTGAATTTTATGGCTGGTTAGATAAATAGTGAGAACTGTTCCATTTCAAGGAATTATAGTGCTAAAATAATTTTTCAAAGAAAAAAAGAAAAATTTGTGTACACTTAATATTTAAAGAATATTAAATTTTCTTCTGATAAAATTATGGAAAATAGTTTATAAATATAAGGATATTAAATAAAATATTAAACTACTTCATTGTGTGCCAAAAACTATTTTATGCAATTGATCTACAATTATCAGTATAGTTCACAATGGAGAGATAAAACAATAACGAACTAGTATTACTGGATTTGCTAATATCTCAAACAGAGACCTTCATATACTGCAAGAATTCACCAAAGAATACCTCAACTTCAATTTCAACCACCCATACAGTGTAAAGAAAGGGATCATCCATTGCCTACAACATCAAGCAAAAGTGGCAACTCAGAGACATAAACAAGAAATGGCCAGTATAATCAATACCCTACAACATAAAAACTACCCTCGGTACATGAAAGCAGTTCTAACAAACTAAAGGATGCAAGAGGGTAACGACACTCAGAAAATGCCCTCAGTTTGCCTACCCTATGTGAAGAGATTATTGGTAAAAATACAAAACATCTGTGGTTCATATAACATCAGGATGACCTTCAAAAGTGGTTCAACATTTTGCAGACACCTCTTCTAAGTAAAACCTCCACAGAGAAAAACATGATTAAGGACTGTGTGTACGCTATTCCTATTCCATATAGTTGTGGTAAGAAATATAAAGGAAAAACAGACTGCCCACTTAAGATAAGGAACACCATAAAAGAACATGAGGGAAAACAGAAAAATCTGGAGAGAAAAAAGAGAGCCCCACTCACAGTGGGATGAGGTTGAAACACCACTAAGAAATATGAAAACTTAAGGAATCAGCATATATGCTAGGCCAGAAAAATCTAAGCATAGACATGAATACAATATAGAAATCAGTAACATGGAGTGCTAGAGAAAAAACAATAACACCACTAAATTTTAATGAGCTAAACTAAAAAATAGTTGCTAGCACATCCCAAAAATTCATATACTCAAGTCGATAAAAGCATTGTTTGAATCCAGTGACTTGACACAAAGAGTTGTGAGTTCAATACTTGGCAGAGTTGAAAGGGTGATAACTGATACTGAGATATCTGGAAGGGCATGACATGTAGAACTAGAACAATTTACCTCAGTAGATGAAATAAAGTACCTGGTTTAGAATTTCAAACATCTGAAGAAAGCTGGAGCATACAACAGTTGAAACGTAAATATAGCAACAAAGATGAGGACAACAGTCTGAATAATGTAAATAGAATAAGAAATGGTTGTTTTTGTAGTGGAATGTGATTTACTTTAAGTAATATTAAATTTATCACAATTATAACAGGATACATCCTCATAAAGAAAGCTAACCTCTTGGATATGAGATAAAACAAATAAGATGACTCAGTTTTTGTCCTTTCACCAAAACACCCATGAATATTTTGCATCTTATGTAAATAAATGTTTTTGTTCATGACAGATGAGACATCTTGTTGGGAAGTAATGATAAGCATGCAAGTTTTGTGGATCATTAGTAGGAAGTTTGATCCTCAATGGATGCTCCCTACATATGGCCTTGTTCCAAAACTAAACTGCACTTACTAAATACTTATTCACCTGAATATGTTATATGAACTCTTACCGTGTAGGTGTGTAAATATTTTGTTTTCAAATCTTTTGTTTTTGAATTTGGCTTTGGGTTTATATTTGCTAAGTTAAGCTTAGCAAATATAAATTTTTAAGATATATTTTAAACAATTGTTTTTTGGATTTTTGTCAGTAATTTCTATCATGTTAAAGCAAACCGATGACTGGAATTAACAAGTGAACTCTGAAGGTAAACAAGCCAATGATATATCTATTATGACAGTGTTCTGCTGCTTGAACAACAGTAAAATTAACTTGCAAATCTTAAGTTAGGCAAACTTCACAGATACTCTCACCTTTACAAGTGTAAATTGTAGTTTTGAGGCAATATGATAGTTGTTATATATATATAATCTTCGTGTGAAGAGAACCAACAGTTTTAGAATGCTGAGTTCTCCAGTATTTACTTTAAAAAAAAAAGTACTCAATACGTCTATCACTGAGGATAATATAATTAAGTTTATTTATTTAAAATTAATTTGCATTACGACACAGAAATTTCTGTTTCAAGACTTTACCTCGTCATTAGGCAATGTTGACTCATTGTTGTGAAAAAGATTTACATTTGAATGTAGAAAACAAGAGTTAATATGGATGGGGGAAGAGAAAAAATTTAGATTTTATGTGTGGGTTTAATTTAACTAATCAGAATGAAGTTAAACTTTCAAAAATATAGGTTATATGTTTGGGGAATACAAAGTTTCTTCTTTCAATCTTAACGGTAAAGTGTCAGTCCATTGAGCTACAGTCTAGATTGCTCTTTTCCAGTGTGATGTACCCATTATTGTTACAAGATTATCTTAGCTTTCTCTGTATCCCAGCATTTTTTAAAAATGAAAAAGAAAGAAAATATTTTTTATTTTTGATCTGACTTAAAGGGTGAACTTTGAGTATGATTATACTATTTTTATTTCGGTTCAGATTGCATTTTTTTCTTAATTTTTCATAAACTTAATTTGTCAAAATTTTAATATCTATTTAATTAATATTATATCATAATATAAAACAAATTATCGGATATATGTAAGTTAATGGATATTCTTTTCTGAAGAATTTTTAACCATATTCTAAGATGAACATTTTGCAATGTTTACATATGACATTTATTTCATTGTTTATTTAATAGATTTTTATTAAGAAATTTAATATATAGTTTTTCATATAGACACAAAGAGTATGTGTTGTTTAAAGACTTACATATTCTAGCTTTTTTAAAAAGTTTTCTATTTTATTGTGGGAGTTTTATTGTTTTTTCTTTTTGTTTTGTTTAGATACCAAAAATATTTTGATAGGGATGTTCTGTTTCTGTACTTATTATTAAATGAAGAAGTGTGTTGATAAAATTTTTTTTTTCAGTGAATTCTTAGTACTACCAATGTAAATCTTTAAATTACTAGGGTTTTCCATAGAAGAAATAGTACATTGATAAACAATAGATTCTGTAAGACACCTCTTTTCTAAAGGACACTCTATGGAGCTTTTACAATTACATTTATTACTGTCTTAGACATTACTTTAGCCAATTTAATTTACATTGCGACACAGAAATTTCCATGTCACAATTTAAATTAATTTTAAATAAAAAAACAAATTTAATTATATATATATATATCTATATATATATATATATATATATATAAAATATGAAACTGACAAATTGTGATTATTTTTGTTGTTATGAACCCTCCTGTTTTCACCATATGATGGCCTAGCAGTTCAGTTTAGAACTGAACCACTAAACATGCCATACATGATTTAATTACAGGGTGAACGTTTGTATAGAACCACCTACATTTTTCAGAAGTGCTAACAGAAATGGTGTATAGTGTGTCCTGAAATCTAGACAACTCTCATGCTTTATTGTCACAGTTTAATCTCACTGAAATAATGTCAAAACCTAAAAACAATAAATGTTAACAAAGTCATGCTTTGATCTGTTTTCCTAATTCTAGACTGGCAACTACTCAAGACAAAAGAGCCCTGTCTGCCTTGGTATTTAACTCATATATCTGGAGTAAGATAAGATTCATGACTTTCCCAAGGGACTGAAGAAAACCAGAATTTGAACTCTGCTCACCACTTCCATTTTACACAC
Source organism: Ascarosepion bandense (assembly GCA_037127315.1). Taxonomy (NCBI): domain Eukaryota; kingdom Metazoa; phylum Mollusca; class Cephalopoda; order Sepiida; family Sepiidae; genus Ascarosepion; species Ascarosepion bandense. The sequence goes on from JBBBDQ010000192.1 coordinate 4,721,878, forward strand.
TTTAACCGCAGCAATACAATTTTTCTTTTTTTCACACTAAACTTTCTGGTATTGCCTTTTATCCTAGTTTTTTTTTTTTTTTGAATCAGAATAATGCTTTTTCTGCCTATTTCTGGAAATTTATGCAGAAAGGGCACAATGAAATTTTGAAAGTTTCTTTTCTTTGAATGACTTATTTTTGCTTAAAAGTTAAAAAATTCTCTACATTCTCTTCAACTGAATATTAAAGGAAACTTAAAGGGGAAAAGCCATACATGATTTAATTAAAGTGGTGGAGGCTTGTATTAAGTGAAAACAAAAATGAACAATATGAATTTGATCAACTCGCACAAAGATTAACACACTTGGAATGAAAAAAATAGCAAACAAGATAATCGCAATTTAGGCTAATAACTCATTAGTATTGTATTGTATTGCAAATATGATCCTCACTAGACACATTATTTTCTCTTTAGCTATAAAGAACACTTTCTCTCTCATTCTTCGACAAAAAATATTTTACAGCAAATAAAGATTAAAATTATACTAAACATTTTTCAGTATCAGGTTGAGAACTTGTATAACTTTTTTTCTTTCCTCTTTTAGCAGTTTCATTCATGACAAGGCAAGACTGCTGAGGAATGAGTGTTTTTATTGAAATCCAATTTTTTAAATCAATCAAACCTAGAGCCTCTATCTGCTCAGTGATTGAAGTCTCATGACTATATACTAGCTCAACCATCTGAACAGTTCCAATCTAACATTGTTTTTTTTTTGTTTTTTTTTTTTTTGCATTGTTTTCTTTTTATCATACATCATTTCTGCAGCTCCTCTTTCAGATGTTGTTTAGGTTTTTTGTTACTTTTTATAGGGTATCAAAGCAAAGCTGAACAAATGTCTTTTTCAAGTTTTTATGCTGTCTGAGTTTTAACTCAGCCATTGTTCCTGCTTCAGTGTTTGAGAACTGAAATTAGCATCCAAACAGACTGGGTCATAAATTAAAAAATTTTGCAACAAGATTTCCAGAATGAATTTGACCACAGTCACAAGTCATTACTCAATGAAGAATTGAAGCTAGCCATGCAATCTCATGTAGAAACCAACCCTCAAGTGTTAGGCGACCTCCAGCTTTCTATGCCATGCAACTATAGGACAATATCTAGCACAAATCGATAATGCAGTAATGAGGACCTAGTGATCGGACGTGCATCCGAGTGAATTGCTTAAACAAATGGAAATAAGCTTTATTAAATAACAGACAAAATTCAATTGTTCACTTCACCAATTCTCAAAATATGTCTACAGCAATAATCTAACAATTCAAAATTCCATTTGAATGACTTTTTAAGAGGGGTGGGGAAAGTCGAATAGTTAAATAAGAAAAACATTGATAATGTATTTACAGTTAAGCAATTGTAAAAATTCAACTAGCTTGGTAGTATAGCGAAGAGAAATTCAAAGATGCCTAGAAATAGTGAAAGATGTTTTACAGAGACTAAATATATTGAAGAATCACATTAGAAATAAAAACTGCTCCTGCATGGTAATAAATGCTGAGAAATTCCATTACAAATGAAAACTTGAAGCAACTAATATCTGGTTTTATCTCATGTAGAGAATATCATGGACAGAGAGTGTGACTAATGAGGAAGATTTAAGAACAATAAGAAACATGTTATCAGAAAGAAACAGTTGAAATCTCAGGTCATTTGATGAGGAAAAAAAAGCTTAGAAAACTTACCACTCACAGAATGCCTCAAAAGTAAAGAAAGCCATGAGTAACCTATTTGACATATTTGGGCAAAAAGTATCAGAAAGACAGAAGTCATAAAAAAGTAAATATTACTGAAAGCCCATTTTGCTATAATTTATCAGAGAAAACAAAATGTTCATAGTCAGGTGTGTTTTGAATTCAACTTACTGAGTCAAATATACAAAATGCAGAGTAAATAGAATTAAATAATTAGTAATTCAAAAGCTGGACATCCAGTGGAAAAGCTCATTCCATTAGTAATGTTTTGTAGGATTAGCTTTCTAGCCACTACTTTGTGACAACACACATTTACAAAATTTTAGTTTGACAGGGCTATAAATACATAATACACTGAGCAAGGATCAACCATTTGAATATTAGGTAACTGTTTCATACACTGATCTTTGTACCTTAATTCTACTTTTAAGGGAATTGATAACAATCTGTTAATCTAGTTAAGGAAGAGGAGACTGAAATAAAACTCCCAGTGCTACCTTTTCTAAAAGTAGTTATCTTTCAATTTATTCACTGTAAAAGATACTAATATGGTTTGATTTTTTTTTTAAGTGTTATTTGATTTATCAAATTGACAAGTTTAAGAAAAATCCTCTCCTACTTAAACTGCTGGTTAGATAAAAAAACAGATTTTGATTCCTGGTTTTTTAAGGTAGATCTTTTCTAATTGAAAGATTGGAGAAACACAATCTTCCTAGTTCTAGTTTCTTTAGGTTTGTGCTGTATAATGCAAATTGAAATTTTTACTCTGATTATTTTCAAAGGATGATTGTAGTTCACATTCTTATAGCCAATAAATATTTGATTGATATTGCTTATTGTTCCCAAAATATTTTTAGGATGCTCCCATTCAATTAAAATGAAGAGTTTCTTACTTTGTGGGGAAGAGGCGTGTTTATATATATATATATATATATATATATATATATTCATATAGATAGGTGTTAGTTTGTGACCCTGGGTTTCACGCTCTTGTGATCGTCAGACAAACTGATTAATTCTTTTTTAAAAATTGGCTACATGTAGGGCTGCGTATATTGGTATATTTTTATGAAAGTGGGAGAAAAATTTGTTCTCGTGACAGACACAGACATATATACACATTTGTACACCCATTGACATGCGCAAAGGCATACACACGTGCCCGCCCACCGGGGCTCACACAAACATAACTATTTGTGAACCGTATGGGGATATGTATATGTGTGCTGGTGCACACATACATAGGCATTCAGTTGGTGTATTCAAATAATGTAGCGATGTCAGCACGCGGACGGTTGTCGATTTCTCATACGTACATATGTACGTATGATGTGGTCTGTGTGAAACTATGATAGGTAAAAATTATCAATAAAATTCTCACAATAAAATGGAAAATCTTAAAATAAACTAAAATATGTAAATGAACCATGCTATTTAGGCCTTTATGAAAAACTGTATTAAATCTGTTAAAAATTAAAACCTATTAAATAAGCATAATAAAATTAAATTCATATCTTTAGAAAATGGTTAATTCTTCATAAAAAAAAGTCAATTAACTTCCATATATCCAGTACCTTGTTTTGTATTATGATATATTAATTTAATAGATATTAAAATTTATGCAAGTTAAGAGTATATGAAAAAACTGAACCAAAATTAAAAATAGTTTAATCATACCAAAAGTCCCCTCAAGAAAAAGTTTTTCTTTCTTTCTTTTCGTTTGTTTTTAAAATGGCTGGGATACATAGAAATCTAAGAAAATAACCTTGTAGAGATAATGTATACATCGCTCCAGAAAAAAAGCATTAGCTGAAGAAAATGACTTTCCCGTTAAGCTTGAAAAAAAAAAACACACACATATCTCCCAAACATATAACCTTAAAAAAATGTTTTTGTTTTCCCCCTCCATATTTAACTCTTAAAATAAGATAAATAACAAATAATTTTCTACATTTAAACGTCAATCATTTTCACCACAATTATTCAACATTGCCTGATGACAAGGTAAAATCTCGAAACAGAAAGTTCCGTGTTTTTTTTTTTGTTTTTTTTAAAATCATATCACCCCAAGCAAGGCGGTAACGCCACTGATGTGCAGGGGGCTACATAAGAGTGAAAAGATTTGGAAAAGAGAAAGCCGGAAACAACATCCTAAACAGGGAACAAGGGATGAGCCTCTACACCTGTACAATAGACGTGGGTGGAGTGTGAACTGGGCGAAAGTTTAGTCTATCTACTCCAATGTAAATTAAATAAATTTTAAATAGAAACCCAATTATATATATATATATATATATATATATATATATATATAACTGGTAAAGAAACATTGCCAATTTGGCATCAGGTATTGAAGTTACAGCTTGTGGATCTGAGCCTTACCTGAAATGATTAAGTCTGGCATAAGGCTACATTTCTGAAGTATCTAATGAAGATCGAATTGACTAAGCTAATGAGCACCATTTGTGTTAAACGGATCAGTCATGCATAGTTGGTGCTCTATAGCATAAAAAAAAAATGTTGCCAACTTAATTTTAGTCTGACACAAGGCTATAAGTATCATTTGAGAGGTTGATGACATGAAAAATAAAAACTGAAGGCAAAAAAATTCAACTGAAATCAATTTTATTCTCCTGAATATAACAGCAGGCCCTTCATAATTTGAGTGAGAATGTTGCACTACTGAATGGAAATTGAACATGAGAAATGAATTTGCCAGAGACGAGAAGCAGCTGTTAAAGACCGACTGGTGCCTTAGCCTTCCTCAGGGGACGTTTCAGAAAACACCAGAGAATAGAAAAAGGTCTTGAACCAAAAATGTAAGCCATTTGGTCAGCATCACAAGTAAATATTTATTTGTACATACCAAGCCCGCACTCAAAATTTTAGAAATTACTTCTTTATATTTTTGCATAAAACCAGTTCAATTCTGTCTTGCAATTTTTTTTTTTTTTTTTTAGTGAGAAGGATAAAAATGGAAAAGTTGACAATGATTTTTTTTAACATGAATTTTGTATTCCTTTTTTTTTTTTTTGAGATTGCAGTTGTTGTTAACAAAGACCTTCAGTCCTTTAAGTATGTTGAAAATAGAGAGGAAAAAAGTTTGCTAGTCAAAACACCGTACTTCATTATACTACAGTTAATGTGTAGATTTCTCTTAACAGGGTGTTTACACTGATCTTTCAGTGGTGAGAATCACTTTTTAACCTTACTCCAGACAAAATTAGTTTTAAATATCTTTGTTTTTTGTTTTCTTTGAAGTATTATCGAAAGTTTTTACACGCTATCTTTCAAAGTAAACATGATGAGTGAAGGATTTAACTCTAAATTGTGATTTAAAAAAAAAACAAATAGCAAATTTTTAACTTTTTGTAGGTGGGGGAGACATTTTCTTTTTGTAAATGCCTCATATTTGAATATGTCCAATATTTGTTAGCAAAATTTTTTATAGAAAACAAACAAAAATACATCAATTTATATCACACCAAATTAAAAATATCTGAGTGACAGGAGCAGGGGAATGATCTTACTGGTTACATAACCAGATAATATTCTCTCTTCCAAGTAATAATGAAACTTTGCTTTTCTGACAATTTGTGCTGTTTTGATATTTGTTTTCTACAAACTAAAAACAATGCAGCAAATTTTTTAAAGATTTTTTTTCTAATATGAGGTTAAAAAAAAAGTTTGTTAATGGAATTGGTTGTCATAAATGAAGCATGGAATATTTTGGTATATTTTTTGCTTTCTTTGTAACAAAAAAAAAATGTTGATGAGCACAAAGTTGTGAACTTCAGACATGTTTGGAATCGCCTTTATGCTTGGAGCCCTGTAAAAGTGAAAAAGATAAATGAAGTCAAAAAGTTTTTCCTTTTTATCAGATTCAATATTTTATACAAACATTTTCTAAAAAATTAGGAATTAACAACATTTCACTTTTTTTTTTTTTTTTACAAATCCTTCCTCATCTAATTTTTGCTTTTTGTTACAATAATTTCAGACAATCTCTGGCTATTAAAGCAGTCCAAATCAGAATGATGTAACCTGAAAAGGAGATTTGAAATTGCATTTCCTATACCATAACCCCTTTTTGCTTTATATGGCTTAATTTTGACTTGGATGTTTTATTCCCATTCATTTTGCTTAGTTAAATGCCATCTGCCATCAAGTAACTGAAATTAAAAATATTAATCTTAAAAAACAAGATATCCTGTGTGAATCAAAGTTAATGAATCCTATTAAAGGTTGTGGGAGAAAAAAAAACAAAAAAAAAAAAACAAAAAAAAAAGCCCAAATTTATGAAAGGTGACATTCTACTATTTCTATTACATTATTGCCCCTACAATAAAAAATGCAGAAAAATGCAGGGAAAAAAATCTATGAAAATATTTCTAAAGTGTCCAATGAATTGATTAGAAGTTTGAAAGCTTTGTCTGTACAACAAATGTATTAGGTTGTTACAAAAATAATGGCAAATTTCAGAAACATAATTTTATTCTTGAAAAATTTACTGTAGAAATGTTGAAATTAGAATACAAGCCTTGAGCATCTATGCACCTCTGCCATTGATCAAAATTATTTATTTCTCGATAAAAAGTTATTGGCTGTGATGCAACGAAATCTTCGAAAGCCAATTCCACCTCTGGTTTGGACCTAAAAATTTTACCATTTAAAAATGTGCTTAAAAAATGATAATCAGTGGGTGAAAGATCAGGAGGATCTTTCACCCACTGATTATCTGATTAAACCGTTGTATCTTGAGTCTGGGAGTTTTTGCAACATCATATTTGCCACACGTGTCCATGCATTATCATGGAGCAGAATTGGATCACGTTGATTCACTACTTCAGGTCTCATTTTTTTGCAGGCATGCATACATTTCAGCAAGTAGATTGCAGTAAAGCTATGCATTAATGCTCTGGTTGACTTCTAGAAAACTAATGGATAACACCAATTGCCGACCACCAGACAGTCACCATAATTTTTTGCTGACAGAACTTTGGCTTTGGGAAACCTTTGGGGACTCATGAGGATCAAGCCATTGACCTAATTGTTTATTATAAAGGATCCATTTTTCATCACAAGTGACTATTCAGTCAAAAAAAGGGATCACTGAGCATAAGTTCTTGATTTTCATTGAGATCATGAACAAGTTTATCGAACTTTTTCACCTTGACAATACTCTACAAGTGATGTGAGACTGTTGCAGTGCTGACACCAAGTGTCTGAGAATTTTTTTTTTTGACACTTTGACCTGGGTTTTTCTCAACAACTGCTTGCAATTGTTCATTGTAAAGACTTTATGACCATCATCTACCTTCTTCATTTTCAAGGCTCTCATCACCAGTACGGAATTTCTGGTATCATCTTTGTACTGTCCAATCACTTGTGGACTCATCTTCCCACACTCTGTTGATATTGGCAGAAGTTTGGGAGGCATGTGCCCAAGATGGAACTCATGCAAGAAAAGTAAATGAAGATCATATTTTGTCATGTTCATAATTAAGGGCTTCTATGCTTCAAAAATATTTCTATCTGAAAATAAGTTAAAAATTATTAAAAAGGCACACATTAATTATTATGTATACCAAAATTCACCTAATATATACTGTGAATACTATGCTAAAATAACTTTTCAAAATACAACACTTCAAGCGGCGATTATTTTTGTAACAACAATATGGAAGTATTTTTCCTATAAAAATTCCTTGTTAAATGTCTTCTCTTAGAGATTAACAAATCAAAATGTTAGAAAGTGCTTCAAGTTTGTCAAGAAATTAAAACTTGCAAAGCTTAAAAATTTCAGTTCATTTTGGTAGAAAAATGAATTCTTTAGAAAGTGAAGATTTTGATTTCAGATCAAAGTTCCTATAGTAAAAAGTGATTAGTATATATGAATATACCTACTTTTAACTTGTCTAATTCAGCTTTGTAATTGTGGACTTTGGATTTTTCTTGTTCCAAATCTTGTGTTAATTTGACCACCTGAAGTCAAGAAAAAAGGTAAAAACAAAATTTAAAAAGTAGTTTTTATTAAAATAAGACTGAAAAAATTCAACTTAAGAGATTTCAATAAATAACTTGGATCATTGCTACAGTTTTTTTTTTTTTTTTTTGCATAACCTGTTGAAAAAATAATAAAATGTCAACAAAATATTTGAAAATTTTACTCAATTTCATTCCAGATGAAGAAAAGAGCATTTCAAATTAAAAAGGAAAATGCTGATACAAAAGCAAAGCAAAGTAAATACACACGTATTACAATCAACTGAAAAACAACTGAAAAACAATCTATTACAGCTTCAATAAGAAATTTATTCTAATAAATGTTAAGACAACTATGAAGAAACAACTGTAGCAAAATATGTTGCCATAATTTTTTTCTATGTCAAATGCTTCAATTAAAGTAAAATCTTGCAAAGAATTTATTGAAAATTCTTGCATATTATGTAAATATAATTGTTTAGTTTGTTTTTTGTGTAGGGCTTACCAATCTCTATTTGAGGGTTATTTAAAGCCCAAACATATTTGAGATTTTAAGAATAATTCTTTTTTGTATTTGTCAATGATTTTTCCAGATACAAGTCCTAATAATTAGTGCATAACTGGGAGGAGAACAGAAATGGCAATTAAAATCAGCTTTGCCTATTTATGAATTTGTAAAATGAATATTTTTGGATACTGTGCAATATTAATCACTTGGAACTAGAATATTTTAATGAGACATAATATCAGCTGTTTACAAACAATTATTGCTTTCGCTGACTTAATCACCATTTAAGAGACATCTTGAATTGCAATTCTTTTAAATATCAGAGGAAGAAGACTGAAGACAAATCTCTCCTGAGATATCATCACAGCCAATTTTAAGTGCAAGTGAATACAAAAGAATACAAGAAGAGCCAAAAGAACAAATAACTTTTTTTTTCTTTCTTTTAAAATCTGATTTTAGGAGCTATACATTTTTTATAAAATTGAAAATTTAATCAATCTTTAACCAAAGTGAATAATCCAGATTTTGGCATATTTAGGGGAGAAAAGTCTCTGGTTAATACGTTTTTAAATTTTATTCTCACCATTACTATTTAGTTACAAGGAGGTGCAAACAATTTCTTGCCATGACTCACTTCCCAAGCATTAGATTTTTTTTTTTTTTTTAAATCTTCTTGGTCAGGCTGGGAACTTTTCAGTACTTGAACATCATTCTGTTTATATTTTTCCTCACAATACACTAGGTTGGTCCACTATAGTAGGTAGACATCTGTCAGTCTTGGAGACTATAAAGTTTACTAAGGTGGTCAGGTCATCCCTGTTGTAGAGCAGCCCAGAGACATTTGTGTTTATTCAGTACCCACAAAGACCTTGGTTTTTATTTACAACCATTCTGAGCAGATTTTTGGGAGAAAGTGGATCAGTAGTTGAACAAGGCCAGTATGCTCAAGCCCTTGGTTTCTAGCACAACCATCAACAGTTTCTGAACAGTTTTGTCTACTCAATTTCACTCACAAAGTTTTGGCTTTTCAGGGCACTTCCTAATGCTCAAGATGCCACCTTGATAAATAAAATCAGATTGAGAGTTGAACATAAATCTCATGGTTAAAATGCGAACATTTTAACTACTTGGCTACATCTCTCTGACAAACAGTATGGGTTTCGCTTCACCAGGTCTACTGCTGATATGCTAACGACCATTACCGAGTACATATACCAGGCACTCGACAAGAATGGTGAAGCCCGAACCGTTGCCTTGGATATCTCCAAAGCATTCGACAGGGTCTGGCATGCTGGCCTCTTGTGCAAACTGCGGAGCTATGGGATAACTGGACATCTGTTTGACCTCATCCAGTCTTTCCTCTCTAACCGCACATTGAAGGTGGTATTAAATGGGCATGCCTCCCAAAACTACCATACGAACGCGGGCGTCCCTCAAGGTTCTATCCTAGGTCCCACGCTCTTTCTGATCTACATTAATGATCTCCCTGACACCATTAGATCCCAAGTTGGCATGTATGCCGACGACACAACAATCTACTCCCACATCGATCAGAAACCAGGTCTGGACGACAAAGTGAACCTCGCTGCCGTACTTGAAAGGGACCTCCAATCCGTAGCGGCCTGGGGTAGGAAATGGTTGGTAAATTTCAATGCCTCTAAAACAAAGCTGTTATCAACTAATCACCATAGACAATCGCATCTACCTCCCATTAGCATGGGACAGGCTAGCCTCCCAGAGAGTAAAATACTACGCCTCCTTGGCCTTACACTCTCGGCGGACCTCAAATGGAATGACTATATTGAATCCATTGCCAAATCTGCTGCTATGAAAGTGGGCTCCCTGTGCAGGGCCCGGAAATTTTTCCCACCTGAATCTATTCTGCACATATACAAATCTACCATCCGCCCGTGTATTGAATATTGCTGCCATATCTGGTCGGGTGCCCCTGCTGCTCTCCTTGGGCTTCTTGACAAAATACAAAGGAGGATCTGTAACGTGGTTGATACTGACTTGGCAGACTGGCTGCAGCCGCTCTCTCACCGGCATGATGTGGCTTCCCTGTGCCTCTTCTACAAGTACTTTCATGGCTTCTGCTCCGATGAGCTTAGATCACTGGTGCCGCCTAAGCACGAATTTACACGAGATACTAGATTAGCAACTAGGTCCCACCCTTTTACAGTTAAACAAATAAGATGTAACCGTAAATTCTACTCCAACAGCTTCTTTTCTCGCGCTTCCCGCCTGTGGAACTCCCTTCCACAAGTCTGCTTTCCCGACAGTTACAATCTCCAGGTGTTTAAATGTAGGGTCAATAGACACCTCCTATCACACTAACTCCCAACTATTCTCACAACACTTTCATCTACCCAACCCTCATTCTCAGTGTCCTTACCCGCCTATCACCCACCCTCTGTCATTTCCTATATTTAATCAGCCTTTCTCCACTCTACGTAGCCCCCTGCACAGTAGTGGCAGTGACATGCCTTGCTCGGGGTGAAATGCTTATAAAAAAAAAAATGCTTGTTAAGTAAACAGAATAAATAATAGAGAAAACAAAAAAGTAGCAGTTTCAAAAAGATTTAAACTAACAGTTGATACTTCATCTTTTATGTCTGTTGCCTTAACTACCTCAGCCTCAAAAGCTTTGATGATAAAACAAGGCACAGGTATCAATGTGAGCTCATGAGAAATTTATCTGGTAGTTGTAGTTTTCCATAAATAAATTTCTGAAAATGTAGTTTAATAGCATGTTTTAAATTTGAGGAAGTTCAATCAAAAATATCAGTGACATTTATTTCTAATTAGTTGAACAAAACGGGGAAATTAAAATCAGTGATATTGGTCTCAATTTATTATGCTAATGGCTTCAAGACATTAACATTTTTATACAAATCCTAGTAAACAAATATCAACAAATGATAAGGATATTAATCTACATCGTACTAGTGTAGAAAATCAACTTCCCTAATTTAAATAAAAGAAAGAAATGCAACTGACCTGATCTGTAAGCTCATCTTTGACACTGTTCAGGTTGTCGACTTGTTCTAAAATATCAGACTTTTCCTTTACTGAAATTAAAACAAACAAAATAAATGATCCAAATGAAACCAACTAAAGTGGATTCAGAATTGAATTATAAATTGAGCATTCTACTGAGGTTTTGAAATAATGACTAAGAAATCTGAATATAGGTTTTATACATTCTTTATATGAAGTCTGTCCAGAAGTATATGGACATTTTGAATATGTCAAGAACTGATCTAGATGTAACCTGACAAACAATATGAGGGAACCTTAATGAATATGTCTGAACATTTCCCCATAAGCAATGAGATGCCAACAAATGAGATTGTGTAGTGTGATCATGCAAGGGTTTTAGGCAAATCATAACATGGTATTTTAGCTTCTTGACAGTTCAGATTTGGCTTCCTGTGATATCTGACATTTTCCCAAACATAAAATAACAATTGAAAAGGAGGCAATTTTGGAAAGTGGAAAATATTAAAGAGAATGTAATAGAATAGTTGATGGCGATCTTGAGAGGCACACTGCAGACGAATTTGAAAAGTAGAAAGAACGTTATACAAAGTATATCTGTAATGTTGCAAATATACTTTGTAGCAATTGTATATATTAAAAAATTTATGAGTGGAATTTATTCCTACAAAGTAACTTGTGTTTTGCCTTTCTTTGTATTAGTAGTAGTTGTAGCACAGCTCTCTGTATTCTTTGTAACAACAGGGTTTTTCTTTTGCCCACTTCTCCAGTTATTCTCTATTTACACTTCTCTACTAATTTGCATATAATACTATACTATCTCCCTGAATCGGAGAGGTCACATACCCTTGTTTTTTTTTCTTTTACCATTCCTGATTATTTTCATATTGTATTGTCATTACTCTTGTCTTTTTTGTTTTTTGTTTAATAGTGATCTTGGTCTCTCTTCATTTATTAATATTTGTCTGTCTTTTCATTCTCACTTTCTTCCATTTTCTGCTCTGTTCCACTTTTGTAACTTTCTACCTATTCTTGTTCCTGACCTTCCATTTTCACATCATCTGCTTCTGAACTGATCTGCCTGTGCCAGTATATGTTGTCCCTTTTTCTCAAGTATAGCTGTATTGTGTCCTTTTTGTATAAAGAAATTTGCTTCTTCTGGATGAGCCTCTTTATTCTTTCTATACTATACCTTTTCTTTTGTTGCAAAGGGCATAACTATGGAGGCTCTGATTTGTCTTCCCATTAATGCCGACGGGCTTAGTTTCCTTCCTGCATGTGGAATGGATCTGTAACTGAGGAGCATTTAAATGGTAAATATGCTTCTATGCTTTCAATCCCATTTTCACCATTTGTACCATTCTTTTCGCAATGCCATTAGATTGTGGGTGATATGGTGGTGTTTTGTATGGGATGCACCCAATTTGTTTTAACCATGCACATAAGTTATCATTGCAAGATTTAGGTGCATTGTTGGTGACTATTGTCTGTGGTACTCCATTCCTTGAGAATATAGTTCTTAGTATTTGCTTTATTGTGGTAGCTTTTCTGTCTTTTATTCTGACAACTTCTGGCCATCCTGAATATGAGTTCACTAATACTAAGAATAATCCCTATCTCTGATATGTATGTGAACCCTAACTCACGTTAAATATGAATTCTAATGGTTTGTGGTTTTTTAAGAAGACATTTTTTCCTATCAAAAAGTTTTGTGCACTTTCCAAGCTCCATACAATTTCTAGTGCTTCTTTTTTAATATTTAAGTAGTTAATTTCTGCTGATATTAACCTTCTTGATATGTACATAATTGGATGTTCTTCCTGTGATAGAATAACAGTAATCGCCCTTTCACTCACATCTGTGGTTAATGTCACTTCTTTTTCTGAATCAAATACTTTTATTATTGGTTTGCTCCTCAGAATATTTTTTAGTGTTTCATAAGTGATAGTTTGTTTTTGTGTCCAGTTAAATTCATTGTTATTTTTTGTGTAATTTTGCAAATGGTTCTATTATGGTATCTTGGTATGTATTTACTATAAAAATTTATCAGCTCCAAAAAGGATTCTAATTCTTTTTTATTTGTTGAAGCAGCAATTTCTGTTATTTTCTTTGTTAGTCTATCATTGGGTGATATACCTTCTTTTGATATTTGGTATCCTAAATATGATATCTTTTTACAGTCAAAATTACTTATCTTTGTTGTTTATAGTCAAACTCGTTTTTTTTAATCTCACTAAAATTTGCTCTATTTTATATTTTAATTCTTCTTTAGTTCTTACCCCTACACCTATATAGTATATTATCATATTTTTTTTATTTTTCCTAAAATGACTCTTTCAATTGCTTTTTGAAAAATATGGTTTGAAGTTTTTATCCCAAACAGTAAATGAATCCATCTTAATAAGCCTACAAGGGTGTTTATTGTGTTAATTTCCTTGAATTTTTTGTCAATTTCTATATGACTGTATGCTACCTTGAGATCAATTTTTGCAAAGTACTCCATTTTTGCTAACTCATGGCTCACAGTTTCAATATATGGCAAAGGAAAAGAGTCTGAACATATCTGGTGATTCACCCCATCTTATAATCACCATATATCCTTAAATGTCCATCAGCTTTCTTTATCGCTACTATTGGTGATGACTAATTGCTACCACCTTGAGTTACTCTTTCTAGTATGCCTTGTTGTATCATTTTGTTTAATTTTGCTACTACCAAAGGTTGTATATGAACAGGAACTTTTCTTGACTCTATACTTTGGGTGATATTTTTCCTTTAGTCAAATGCTTGCTTTATAGTCTTTCAATAATCCTGTTTCATTTCTTTCTGCTTCCATGGAATTGATTAGTCCAGCTGTATCTACTTTTAATACATCAATCCCTAATAATCCGTGATCTTTTTAAAGCATGATACAACTGTAATGGGAATTATTTCAAAATGCTTGTCGATTTCAAAATTGCCTTGAAATGTACCCATTGTTTTTATGGTCGTTCCATCAAACTTCTTTAATTCTATGCTGTTTTTTGTTTTAAATTTAGGTCATCCTAATTTTATACAGAAATTTTTAGATATCAACGTAACTTCTCTGCCTGTATCAATTTGCATGTTAAATATTTGGCCATTTATCCTTATTTTTTCTTCCTATTTTTTGTGTATTCGTCATAAATATTTCAGCTTCTTCTTTGAAGGGGGTTTTAACAGATTTTACTTTTTCTATTTGCATACATTCTGAAAATTATCTCTTTTTTTTTTGCAATTTGAGTATATTTTCCCTAAAACTGGACATTTGTACTTGTCTCTTTTGTGATTTTTTTTCCACAACATCTACATATAATTATGGATTTGGTTGTGCTTGCCCTGTATGTCTCAAATTATTCTTTTGGTTGATTAAATTCTCTAATCAGTTCTAATTGTTGCAAACTCATTCTGCTACTCTGTAGAAATTCTAGCATTTTTTGTTTGTGGTTTTGGTCTTGCAAGCCTTCAATTAATCTAAGAAGAATTAACTCATCTTCTAGTCATTTCCTGTGTTCCCAATTTTTCAAATTCACAATACTTGGCTCATTCTTTCAATCTACATAAGTATTGTATATAATAAGACTCATTTGGTGCTTGTCTTGTTTCTAAAAAATTGGTCCTTTCAGTGATTACCAATCTTTTTTTTGGTAATATGTTCTTTTTCAGAATTTTAACAATTTCTTCACATATCATTTTTTTCAAATTCAATCAGGTAACAACATTGTTGAAATTTTCTTCATGGCTGTGCACCCAACTGTAGCAAGAAACAAATCGGTTATCTCATTTTCTCCTTGGTCAGTTTTTGTGTCTTTTAATTTTTTTATTCTTGTAATGCAGCAAAAGTTCTTATCCATATTTGTGTGTTCTGGGTCGTCCAGCAAATTTAAGGATCCTATTGACAACATCATTGTTATATTTTGCCTTTCTTTGTGTTAGTAGTAGTCGCAGCACAGCTCTGTATCCTTTGAGACAACAGGGTTTTTCCTCCCCACACTTCTCCAGTTATTCTTTATTTATACTTGTCTACTAATTTGTGCATGATACAAAACTATTTATCAATCAAAAGTTGAAGTGACCTTGCAATTGCGAAAAACAATAGCTATACCAAGCATCTCTAACCAGACATACGGGTGACATATTCAAAGCCTTTAATAAGTTTTTACTTGAGAAAAAAGTCTATTTTTTTTATCTTGTCTATGAGTGAAAGTTTGGTCATGTTCATGAATGGGGATTTCTTTTTGTAAATTTGTAAAGATTTTTTTTACATATTTTTATCTGACACGATACTTTGCCTTCACATGGCCCAATGGCTAGAAACAGGAAGGAAGTGGTGGAGGTCACCAGATTGAGAGGAACCTAGACTTGATGTAAGAAAAAACCTAAAAGAAAAATAATGGAAGTGATTTACTCACTTTCTGCTTGACTAAGAATTATTGCCAATTGCCGATTTCTTTTCTTCACTTTTTTAAGCTCATCCTTAAAAAAAAAAAGATAGAAAAATTAATATTTTATGACAATTAATTGAGTGAAACAAGAAAGGAAAACATTGCAGCAGGAGAGTCATGCTGGGACCATGTGACCTGTTTTATTAAAATGAGTTTGTAAATATTGTCAAGTCTTGATTAATCAGGGTTAAAAGCAGTCAAGACTGAGTTCAATCAATGGCCTCATAATGAAATAGTCAATTTTTAAACTGATATTCTTCCTTCCCACCTCTCTCTCTCTCTCTCTCTATATATATATATAAATTGACTGACATGATTGATCAGACCAAAAGTGGGAAGTAAAAAGAATTTACTGTTAAGAGGGACAAATCAAAAAAGACTATTTTTCTACTTCATCTCTCCTGGAGGAAGGCATTTGATAGTTCAGCTCTCAGTGCCCAGAAAATATACTGCCTTGTTTTTCAGAAATTATTGCACTATACTTTGAGTATAAAATAACTCTGCAGATTAAAAATTAATTTAATGGAAACCAAAAATAAACTTCCTACTTGGAAGATGACGAACTGCATTTTTTTGCAACTTGGAAAAAATGTACATATTTTCACTCTTTGTTCTGATTTTAGTCACTGGACTTATTTTTTTATGTCATTAAAAAAGAAAAAAAAACCCTTACCTCTAAACTGCTAACTTTTTCTCTTAACCGATTTAATTCTTCATCTTTCTGTTTCATTTCTTCTGCATGTTTAGCAGTCAACACACTCTGCACTGCATATTGCTATAAAACAAGAAAAAGAGAAGCAAGATTCTTATTCTATTTGTTCTTCTTTTTGAGAAAGTTTTTCTGATTTGGTATTTGGTTTGTATTTTTGTTTTCCATCTCAACAATGTCTGCATGAGCAAAACATACACCAAATCAGAAAAACTTTTCCAAAAAGTGCATTGAAGAAAAAAAAAATGTTCGTGCAGGCATGTGTGTGTGTGTGTGGATGGATACACATTTTATGTGGATTTTCCCATATACCTTTCACAAGTATATGGGAATATGGTTTTACTCTCTAAAGCATAAGTATCCACAAACACATTGGTGAATTCTATATTGATTTGCTTGGGTTGTGTTTTGGCCAGATTCATAAGTGAAGCCCCTTTCACTCTTTGCACTTTTCTGTGGTCAAAAAATATTATTAATGTTTCTCTCTTTGTGTTAACAGATGCATTTATCTACTCAGCACATGTAGCAGGATTGATATTTTTTTCAAAGTGACTTGTGGATTGCCATTATCTTGCATACAGGGAACCATTAAACTTGATTATTGGAACCTTCCTCATGTAATTGAGGAAGGCTGATGAATGTTAACAGTGAAGAGGTAATAAAAAAACAAAAAAAGATGAAGATACTATCCATGGAATCATAACAATGCCTCAGAATTTCAACAACTAATTTTTTTTTCTATCCAGTCAAGTACATCTCATTTTAGAGTCTTATGGAGTTCAAAAAGAGTTTTTATTTTTCCCAGTAGACTGTCTGAAAACAAATGTGTTCCTAGAAAATGGGTAGCTTTACAGACATCAATCACTTTAGGCTGTACAAGTGAATCACTGATGATATGAGTTTACAGTTATGAAAGAACCTCAATAGTATTTTAGCTTTATTTCCAGTGTTTATTGTTTTTTCAATTGTGAACTACCTGTAGTCTGCAGAAATCTTTCATTCTCAAATTTAAAACCAATTAAAATAGAGGAAAAAGATCTTTCAGATGAATGAAGAAGGCTGAAGAATGCACATAGCCAAAAATGTCATGATAGAAACAACAAGGATAAAACTCTTGTAATAATGACAAGGGATAATAGAATTTTAGACAATATTTAGAATTAGGATAAAAGAAGAGTCATTATTCAAGGAATGTCACAAGTCTCCAACAGTCTACTTGATGACACCAGAAATGCCTAGATGTTTTAAATTATAAAAAAATTATATTTTTGTAAAAATCATAATCAATCAAATGACAATCAATGTTGTAACAAGAAAGTCAAATAAAACCCTGACCTTCTGATATTCTTCTTGCATTTTTTCTTTTTTCAAAATCCGGTGAACTCCATCTTTGACATTTTCAAAGTAATTGGGGTCTCCATCTGCAGCTGAAATTTTCGTCTGTATTGCTGGAGGAGGAGGAGGAGGAGGAGGATCCGTTTCCTCTGTTTCCTCTTCTAACATTAAAAAGAAAGGAAAAGAAAATCACATCATTATTTTCAAAAAAATTTTTTTATCTTCGTAACTTTGTAATTTTGCTTAGATTCCTTACTCCCTTGTCACAAAGCATCCCATGGTATTTGTTTCTTCTGAGAAAAGAATCTATTTCCATCCAAGTATTATTTCTCTTAATCTTTTTTGAGGGAGAAACAAGAAATGCCATTATTTTAGTCCGAACTATTTGAACCGATGTAAGTAAAATTTAGGCTTTGAGCCCATTAACTTTACCATTATTGCTTTTTCATTTTCTCTATTAACAAACTATTTTGAGCAGCAGGAGAAATGCAAAAAAATTGATAAGTACTGTATTTTGCAATTTTTGTCCTATAATTACTTTTAATATTCAATCTGTATGCCATGATTTGAAAATCAGAAAACAAAGGAGTTTGTTGCCTTTTGTCTGATATGTTCCTTGGCTTTCTTCATGTTTATATTGTATTTAATTATCTCTTATACATTTATTTTCATCATCAATTAGAAAAGGATTTTTTGGTGTGAGGATGTAGTGAAGAATAAAGCAAATTGTCACAAATTCACAAAGACATGTCCAAATGGTTGCAAATCCACTCTTCCCACAATCAGCTCTCTACCTCACTCTTCTTGTTCACTGTCACTGACTTCAAAGCTAGGTACACTAATCTGTAGGCAGCACATTTGGGTTATTCCATCAACTCTGTAGGTAACATATCCAGGCCATTCCATCAACTGTTTTCTATTAGAAACAATGGAATAAATTTGACACGGATTTTCTTTGTATCATGGAGACAATGTCATCAGCCTTTTCAAGGTAAGTGGATAAGACTGCTCAGATGAAAAACTTTTTTCTGTTGTTGAGGAGACAAGGATTGAATTACTGGGTAACATTTAACAACTGTTACAGAAAAATCAAAGGTCAAACAGTTGCAATAAAAAACAAACAAAAAAGATGCCGTTAAGAGTTCAAATAACCTGTAGAATTTGGGGATTATACATCCAATTCAGATGTGATTAACAAATTATGAATTATAATTTTTATCAACAGATTGGCCTTTTTACCGAAATCTTTTCAAATAAGAATCCATGAACCACCACATTGATAAACAGGGATGACAACAATCAATGATGAAGATATTTGCTGTTCTCAGAGGATTCATTTATTTTTTTAAAATTAATTTTCAACATTTAAAAATTTTAAAAATTTCTTGGAGCATAAAAAACATACAAAGTAACACCAAATAAAAAATAACACAAAGCAGCACATGTCTTAGAAATCATGAAAAAAGTGTCGAGGAAAAAAAAAAAAAACCCACTGCAATTACCATTTTTTTCCTTTGCATTTTGGCGGGATCTGTTTTTGTATTCTTCCAATGTAATGGGAGTATTTCTCTCCTTTCTTCTTTTTTTTCTTGTTTTCTGCTGCTTGGGATTTGGTATTTCCGCTACTACTATTGTTGGTTATGGGGGTGGGGGTGGCAGTGTTTCCACTTTTCTAGACAAAGAAAATATTAAGAAAATGAAATAGGACAAAATTCCCAAAAAGTAAAGAATGTTTGCTAAACAAAAAAGGTGGGGGTAAAATAAATTAGAGCTTGTTATACAGATGTCTTGAAATAGAAGAATGTTAAAACATTCAAGCATTTAAGAATATTTTATAGGCAGCATAAAGTCTATCACTACTATTTAGCTAGTAAAAATATCATAATATTCACTTGATAGGCATAATCTCTTATAGTTTTATTTATAAATCTATTAACTATACAATAAAATACATTTAACTCCTAGTCCCACAAAACAAAAGATTTAGTTAGTTTTATTTACTCACAGGTGCATCATCAACTGATCACCCCAGACTCCTTACTGATAATTTTTCAGCAGACCAGTGACATTGTTATTTACTTAGGGAAAAATTTTTTAATTTACTGCAGTCACTTCACCTCAGCACAACTGCTTCCAGCAAATCATTTATTTTGGTCACTCAATTGTTTTCAGACACACAATCAGATAACTGAGACTAGTCCCCTAGAGCTGAGAATATTAAAACCCAATCACAAATGAGCAGGGAGAGTAAATTGTGTAAGCTCACAAAGGCTGAAAATCAAGTCTATTTATCCATTCATAAATAGGGGAATTTTCTTTTTTGAAAAATT
The DNA here is from genome assembly GCA_037127315.1 of Ascarosepion bandense. Taxonomy (NCBI): domain Eukaryota; kingdom Metazoa; phylum Mollusca; class Cephalopoda; order Sepiida; family Sepiidae; genus Ascarosepion; species Ascarosepion bandense. The sequence continues at coordinate 4,741,937 of JBBBDQ010000192.1, forward strand.
CCATGATACAGACAATATTTAGCAAATTATATGAATGAGTGTTGAGAGTTCATGTACAGGCCAAGATGCCATTCAAAGTGAATAAAGCCAAGAATTTTTCAGTACCTCCTCATGTGAGTGAGTTTCAAATTCTATACACTGAAGGACACCCCACATAAAAAACATCATTTTTATAAAAAAAAAATCTGTCTATATATTTACCTCTTTGTTTGAACTTTTCTGTTCAAATTCCAACTTACTCAACAGTAATGCCTGCTGTAAATCTTTTTCATAAATGTCCGAAGTATACTAGAAAGAGAAATTTACAAAAACTGAAGACAAAATAAGTTTTTTTTATTCTCTTAGCCAAGCTAAAAAGTTTAATCATGTGTTCTAACCTTTTTTTTTGTCAGCTGCATGGAAACAGATTCAAAAGACTTAGCCAAGTTTAACAAAATGAAATCTTGTAAGGTTAGAATAGCACAGTTTTTTGGTTCAGCTTATCAACCCTATGTGAGTTATTTAAAGATGAAATGTAATGTAGATTGTAAGAATAATTATTTTTTCAAGTGAATATTGGTTTAACAATATTTTTCAGGGAGATGATTTTTCCAGATACAAAACCTACTATTTGACTAATAGCTGAGGAGAGAAGATGGATTCATACTTTTTCCAAAGGTATTTGTGTGTTAAGTAACAAACCCAACTGGAATTCAAATTTGTCTCTTCAATTTTTCATTCCGAGGTTAGAATAGGTAAGAGCACCAATTCAAAATGAATTTCAATTGCATTCAGAACCTTGAAGATGAATCAGTAAAGACTAAAACAAAGTAAGTACACTTTAGATTTACTGTTTGACTCAAAATGAGTAGGATGGTCAAATTGTTTTTTCACATTATTTAGTAAGAGATAATTCTTTAAATATAAATTTTTGTAAATATAAATAATTGGCAATTATTCATATTTGCAATTTTGTTCTAATATCTTCTGTAATCTTTCAGGTAACTTCCTAATTCTATTCTCACTAAACACATTTTCTCAGCAAAGAACAGCTGTTTGTGCTTTTACAGTTGTCTAAGAAATTAAAAGTGCAATTTATGGCCAAATACAGCAAATGAGTGAAAACTTCCAACCAAGCTGTGACAAGTTTTGCCAATGAAAAATGTAGTCTGATTGAAGTTGCCCTTTCTCTTAACTAATCAACTCTGGCTCTCAATTGCTATAATTGGGAAAGTACTTATTCAAATCAATTGCTTATTTCTCTGCAAGAAGCTTGTAGTAGTGAACTCCTTTTCACATGTTACAATTTGTTTCAAAAGTAGAAATTTCTACATAGAAATATGATCCAGTAAGTTTTTTTTGCCTATACAGAAGCCACACACAGTGTAAGCACTTTGGTGCAAATGATTTGAATATTTTCATTACATTAGCTATTTTTCATGTCATATAACACTGATTATTTTTAAATGATATTTTGATTTGATTATTATCAACTACGACTGCTCAACTTTACTTTTAGTAAGTAATCTCTAGCATCTCACAAACTTCTTTTGACATGATCAAGACTTCACTTAAACCAGTAGGTGACATCATTGGTATTAATCCATTGAGTTAATCCAAGGTATGTTTTAATTTGGAAGTTGATTCTGTCAAGGATGGTTTTACTGATTACCAATTTCAGGTTGTGTGGGGTTGATAATCCTGGTGGAGCAGTTAATTTCCTAATCAAGTTTATGATCTTTAATGATGATGTAGGACTCCACAGTGCAGAGTTTACTAACTCTATCACTGATTTTTAATTTATTTGTGATGCATTTACCAATTGCATTTATGTTTTCAATTAAATTACTAATGTTGTTATGTACTTTGTCGTAATTTTTGTTAGGTTTTTTTAATTAATGAAAAGTAGTTTTATAGTAACTGCTTGTTTTGTCGGAAGAGTTAATGTCCTTCACAATAGTATCAAGATGTTTCTGGAAGTGATTTTTGTGCATGTGAAAGTTGAAGGTATTTATGATTCAAATAAATCATTTTCAAAATCTAACAGCTTTTCAATGAAAGGTGTGACTTTTAAGCTTTTAAAATTGTAAGTATCTTCATCCCTATGAACTTTAAAAGGATAAAGAAAGAAATGTGCTTTCTTCAGTTTTGTGAACAAGTTGCATGAAATAATCCCGTTTGTAGATGGGATGTTTTTTAAGAGAGATGTTATAACTGGTTTTTTCCATGTTGCATAAATAAGCAGAGTGCTCAACCGTAATAAAAGCAAAATATCCTAGAGTTAATGCCCTACTAAGTATCAATCACTCTTAATAAAGTAAATCACTACAAACAGTGGACTGCCAACCCATTACTTTGTTCTACTAATATATATATATATATATATATATAGCCTTTGAGATTTAAAAAAAAATCACTCAACTGTTGGTCAAAGGCGAGGGAAAATTTACTTGCCCCTAAATCATTTTACTCAATTTCATTTTCTTAACAATTGCCTTATGTAAACATAGTGTGAATCAAAAAAATTAAAATTTAATTAAAATTTCAAACGTGTTAGAAAGGATTCAAAAATTTTTTAAAAATAATAACAACAAAATTTGATCTTTCCTCTTAATAATAGCATAAACATTTTGATGACAAAACTTTGTATTAAGTTTGAGCCCTTTTAACATCATGATATGCTGTTTTTTTTTTTTGGCAGTTGAGTGGAGGTATCTAAATTCATAGTTTCTTTCTTCTGTCTGACTACAACCTCCATCTCATAGATGATAAAAAATAACAAATCTGATTTTCTCAACAATATTCTATAAAATATTACTTGTATAATTTGTTTTTCGGTGCGTGGTTGAAAGAAGTATGTGTATTTTTTTCTTTCTTTCAAATATTCATTTTTACTTTTCGTAAGCAATCTTGGTGATAGACACATTTTGGCTCCACTCTGGAAGCTTTAATTAAATGAATGTTTACACTGACCGGGACGATAAAAGCGAGACCAAAGAGTTCAATAATGTCATTGTAGGTCATTCTAAGTAACTTGTGAATCTTCAATAACACACTTTTGGGTTGTAAAAGTTGGGTTGGGTTTTTCTATATTTGAAGAGACATGTTTCATTGCGAGATTTTCAAATTGACCGCAGGCAAGTAAAGCAATAAACTTTAATCGCACAATTAAGTTTTTAATTGACAGAGTCGATCTATAAATATATACAGATATATGCACACACACAAACATACACATTTTATATTTTATCCTCATTATGCCCTCTAACATAAAAATTACAACTTTTAAAGCAATACTCAAGTTCTGTACCACAAAAAAATTTGTTTAAACACATATATATATATATATACTCAGTCCTTAGAAAAGGAAAAAGATAAAAATCCAGCATGTCTTAACCCCTAAACAAGATGAGAGAAAGAAAACCCAGAAAACAGAGATCTATTCTACCAATTTTCTACCCAGCGAGAAGAAAAAGAGAGTTTGAAAGGATAAAAAAAAAAGAGACAAAACAAAGAGAAAGTGGAGAAGGAAAAGGTAGAATGAAAGTATCAATATTAACAGAATGTCAGAGATACTGAAAGAAAAGAAAAAAAAATCCACTTTTCAAATAACAGATAAATTGTTTGTCCTTTGATGTGTTTTTTATGCATGTTCTTGTAAATGCATGCTAGTTGACTTCAAACCGGTTATCAAACCAATATTTATCTTTATGACAAGACAAACCCCTCACCATGTCATTTCTTTCTAAAACATTTATCTTTTTTATTGCTTTGATTTGTCCCAATTTTCATATTTTAAAATCCCCAATCTGTTTTAAAAACATCTGTATATTTTGTAAATAAAGCCTGTTAATTGTTATTACTGTATTTTTGCCTTCTATCATCTGTCACCATTCAGGTTTGATCACTAAGACAATTCCATGTAGCTCGGCCATGTTTGACTAATTGGGAGAGAGGCCTCGTTTTACGAAATCATGATTTTGTTAATTCAAGTAATGTGGTCCCGTCTTCTACTGCTACTATAATGGTGGTGTGGGTCAGTTCATAACAGTTGAAGGCTTGTCTGAGATTCTCTTTCCTTTTTCTAAAATTGGTCATTTGCCTGATCAAGCAGAATTGTAAACACTGGTTGATGGTCGGAGATGGCAAATATAGAGGAATTCATAGTGTGCCCCTCAGTAGAAAGAATTACTAAAATTAGGAAAATTAGGAAAAGATGATTTAATAATAACTGGAGAGAGACTAGATTTAGAAATAAAAAAAATCATATAAGGAAGCACAAATAGCAAGAATTATAGCAGAACACATGGTTGATAATGACATATTCGATGACAATGTGCAGTCCTCGACTGAAACATCCAAGATTTTGCAAGACCAGGTGGAAATCAAGAAAGCTAAAATTAAAGGAAAGATTTGAAAAGGCCAAAATTAAAGCCAAAGTTGAAATAGCCAGAACAGCACATGAGATCCAAATAGACGTCAGGAGAGAACACAGGCAAAGTGGATTTGATTTGGCTAGGCAGATACAGTTAGTGCAGATGAAAAAGTTTTTCAATAGATGGAGCTCTTCCAAAAATGTTGAGTCTAGTTATGAGAAGTTATTAGTATTAGCAGAATAGTTTAACTGCTGCACCCCAAACTATATTAAGGTTTTCCTAGATGAAAAGATTATAGATAATGGGTATAAAATGGCCATATTAGCAGATGAATACATCTTAACACATAAGAGAGGAAAGTCAAGCCAAACAAACCAGAAATAAATTCAGTTTCAGAACAAGATAGAATTAGGCATTTAGATGTGTTTAATGCAAAATACCTGATCTGCAGAAGACCAGTTGTTCACCACTTAGATATTGGACAGCGAAAAGAAGAATGCCCCCATGTGTTATTAGTGCCATAAGACAAGACACCTGGGCCCAAAAGAATCAGGAAACTAAAGGTGCAAACAATAGAAAGCCTAAAGGGTTGGTAACAACAAATGTTTCCCCAAAAATAGTTTGAGGCTCTGTAAAGAAACCATAAGTGAGTAGTATAAGCCATTCGTGTTGGATAATTTGTGCCTCCGGTAAGATATCTGGAAAGAGAAGTGTTTGTGAAAACCCTCAGACATGAGAGCCACTCAATCCCTAATTTTGGGAGCTTGTATCCCACGAGGGACTGATTCTGGCATGGGTGAATATGTGAAAACTATGATAGTGTTCCCTTTGACCGGGTCAACATTTCCACTAAATTAGTGAAAGAACCTGTAGAAGTTGGGGTAGTACATTTACCCATGAAAGAAATAGGAACGATATTAGGGAACAATTTAGCAGGTGGGAGACTGATCCCAAATACTAATGTAAGATCAATGCCAGTCATTCACGAAACTATAGGAATCCAATTCTGAAATACAAAACTTAATCAGTTACATATTATCTAAGGAGGAAATATATAAGTCCCCACAGAGTATTTCCTCCAAGGTGACATGCTAACGTGAAAATGACAACCTCCTCAAAATCTTGCATTTGAGGAGTGGGCCATAATTCGTTAATTAGTCCTACCAAGACCATATAGGGCTGAAGTGCTCAAGACAGTCCACAAAATCC
>JBBBDQ010000192.1:4765000-4952500 GCA_037127315.1 Ascarosepion bandense
AGGACTCCTCTTGGGTTAAAGCTGGCATCAATGCTTTCATCCCAGCCAGGAAGTTTTAGCTTAAATCCCATTCATCCCTCTGGATCTCACCTGCTTGTTTGGCTGCCATTGCCCACTGGAATCACTTCTTCCAGCTTTATCGAAGCCACATGTCAGACCATAACAGGCGCCTTTTCGCCTCAGCACGTAATAAGTGCAAAAAAGTTTGCCGCCAGAATGAAGCAACGCATAGCATCCTGTAAGTTCAGCGCCAAAGACTACTGGCGACTCTGTAAAAGTGTGCTTGACAACAGTAAAACTTCAATGCCCCCTCTAATCAATGAATTTGAGGTCCTCACCTCGTCAGCGGACAAGGTTGAATGCTTTGCTCGCAGATTCTTCACCAATTCAAGACTGGATTCATTTGAAGTATCTACACCCGACTTCCCACCTAGAACTCAGGCTCCACTGAATGACGTCCACATTACCTCCTCACTGGTCTCTAACATAATCTCAAGACTTGACCCACACAAAACGAGCGAAGGGGACGAAATCTCAATCATAGTCTTGAAGAAATGTGCCCCTGAACTCTCCTCTGTCCTTTCTAAGCTCTACAACTACTGCCTATTTGCTTCCTGCTTTCCTGCCTGTTGAAAGTCTTCCTCTGTAGTTCCTATATTTAAGAATACTGGAGAACCCTCAGACCCCACTAATTACTGCCCTATTAGCCTCCTTCTGATCTTTGGCAAAGTGTTTGCAGCCATTATCAATGCTGAGGTGGTTCAGCATCTCACAGCCCACAGGCTCCTCTCGGACAAACAGTATGGTTTCCGCTTCACCAGGTCTACTGCTGATATGCTAACAACCATCACTGAGTATATATACCAGGCTCTCGACAAGAATGGCAAAGCTCGAACCATTGCCCTGGATATTTCCAAAGCGTTTGACAGGGTCTGGCATGCTGGCCTTCTACGCAAGCTGTGGAGCAATGGTATAACTGGACATTTGTTTTACCTAAACCAGTCATTCCTCTCTAATCGCACATTGAAGGTAGTATTAAATGGACATGTCTCCCAAAACTACCATACGAATGCGGTATTCTAGGTCCTACGCTTTTTCTGATCTACATTAACGATCTCCTCGATGCTGTAAGATCCCAAGTAGGCATGTACACAGACGACACCACAGTTTACTCTCGCCTCGATCAAAAATCTGATGAGGGTGACAAAGCGAACCTTGCTGCCGAGCTTGAGAAGAACCTCCAATCTGTGGTGGACTAGGGTAAGAAATGGCTTGTAAATTTTAATGCTTCCAAAACAAAGCTGCTATCAATTAACCATCATAAACAATCACTCCTACCTCCCATTAGCATGGAACAGGCTAGCCTCCCTGAGAGTAAAACATTACGCCCCCTTGGCCTCACACTCTCAGCAGACCTCAAATGGAATGACTAAATCAAATCCATTGCGAAATCCGCTGCTATGAAAGTCAGTTCTCTATGCAGGGCCAGGAAGTTTTTCCCGTCTGAGTCCATCCTGCACATATATAAATCTACCATCCGCCCGTGTATTGAATACACATCTGGTTGGGTGCCCTTGCTATTCTCCTCAAGGTTCTTGACAAAATTCAACAAAGAATCTGTAATGTAACTGATGCCGACTTGGCAGTCTGACTGCAGTCACTCTTTCACCGGCATGATGTGGCTTCCCTGTGCCTCTTCTACAAAATACTTTCATGGCTACTACTCCGATGAACTTAGATCACTGGTGCCCCCTAGGTATGAATTTACATGAGCTACTAGATTAGCAACTAAGTCCTACTTTTTTACAGCGAAACTGATAAAATGTAACCGCAATTTCTACTCTAAGAGCTTCTTTTCTCGCACTTCCTGCCTGTGGAATTCCTTTCCATATACTTACTTCTCAGACAGCTGCAATCTCCAGGAATTTAAGTGTAAGGTCAATAGACATCTATCACACTAACTTGCAACCATTCTCTCAAACTTGCTTTCCATCTACCCCACCCCCATCCTCAGTATCCTCATTCGTCTATTACCCTCCTCCTGACATTTCCTATAACTAACCACTCGTTCTCATCACTTTCCCCTATGTAACCCCCTGTGCAATAGTGGCAATGGAATGCCTTGAGTGGGGTGAAATGATTAAAAATATACATATTTATGAATTAATTGTACATAGCGACACGGAAATTTCTATGTTTCAAAATAGATTTTTTTCATCAGGTAATGTCTGATGTTGGTTGTACGGATGATTTACATTTAAATACAAAAACCTTTGGTTTGCTGTGTATGTATGTGGGAAGATATAAAATTTACATGTGTGTTTCTTTTAACTAATCAGAGCAAAGATTCATTTTGGATTTTGGCCCCCAAAGAATACATAGTAACTTTTTCTTTTTTCCTCCTTTCTCCCTATCCTTAACTTACTTTTCTCCTTTCTTCTTTTCCCTCCTTAAAGGTCAAGATGTTAACCTGCTTTTAACCTAATCTTATGATTTCTCTTTTTTCCTCTTTTATATTTTCTTGCTTAGTTTTATTGTTTTTGATGTGATGTGCCCATTTAGTACTAAGGCTGTCCTTTTCACTTTCTTATCATTTTTGGTCTCCTAATTGTAATCTTCTTGAAACCTTTGATTTATAAGTAACATTTTTGTTTTTTTCTGATTTACTTCCTGCTATCCTTATCCCATCTTTCTAATATCTATTTATTTGTTGTCAAGCTTTTTTTTATAGAAAGAAAATTTTTAAAAACAGAAATAGAGGTTGTTTCAACGAGAGAAATTGGTATGGAAGAAAGAGTGCATGAAGCTGTGAATGTTTTGTTTAAAGTTTAGATTTATTGTTATAATTATTATTAATATTACTTGCTTTTTGTATGATATATTAAGTGCCCATAATGATATTTGTGTCACTACACATGTTTAGAGTCTGAAGTTGACTGTTCAGGCAAATATACTTGTGACTTCACATATCGAGATCTGTTTGTTTTTCTGATGGTAAAGGTATTGTCTATAAATAGATAAGTCAAGTAGTGAGTTCATATGTGTGCATGCATGTTGGGTTTTTTTTTCACACTCATATATTAAATCACTTCCGTCACCTTTCATTAGATATAAAATTTTTTTTCACTGACTTGCAAAAATTGATTTCATCTTTATCCTTCAAAATTTTTTCAGAGAGTTTGATTCAGTTTTACTTTTGGGGTCATATAGTTCTTTTTATTGTTTTTGGAAATACTATCTGAATTTAGTGTGTGTGTGTGTGTGTGTGTTTTTTATTGAGGTTTTAATTTCGTGTCTGCGTGTGTTTTAGGTTTTTCATGTATTGTTGAGAGAAGGCTTGCATTTTTTTAAAATATTTTTCCCTGCATCATAAGCGTGTCATAATCTGCATTTTGGTAGATAGGCATTACTTTGAATTTAACTCCACTGCATTCATTTAAATGTTGGGAGACATACAATTTCCTGTTATTGGCTAGTTTAATGTTACTTCTGTGCAGAGCTACTCTTTTATTCATGCCTTGTGTTGCCCCATGTATATTTTTGTGCATTCATCGCATTTTAGAGCATAAATTACGTTTTTAAAATTTGTTGTGTGTGGAAACTTATGATAGAATGTTTACTTCTTTTTCATGTCTTTTTTTGTTTTTTTGGATTCTGGAGAAATTCTAATGGTATTACTTCTGCTAGTTGGAAACCCTTGTTTATTAGTGGAGTTGGGTACCCTCTTATTTGTAGTGTTTTTTGTAGGTCTTATAAGAGTATTTTACGAAGGGTTTTGTCAGCTACTATTGTACAAAATTGTTGTGCTAAGGAGAAAGGGATGAATGTTTTAAAATGGAGGTATTGTTGGGTGTCTGTGGGTTTATGGTAAATGTCTATGATAATGTAATTGTTTTTTTTCATGAGTACATCTCGGAATGGCAAATCATTATACTTATATTCTAGCATGAAATTAATTTTGGGATGCAAGTTTTGGAGTAGAGTGTGTAGTTTACTTATGTCTATTTATGTCTCTCTCTCTCTCTCTATATATATATATATGTGTGTGTGTGTGTGTGTGTGTGTGTGTGTGTGTATATGTGTGTGTGAGTGTTTATATATATATATATATATATATATATATATATATCTCAACATAAGAGAAACCACCAATTGATCTGGTGCATCTTGGACCACTTGACCACGAATGATTCCACAGTCTAATCAAAGACAAATCAAGCCTTATATAATACAATTTTCGATTCTACGTAAATAACCATCTATAATAGGGGTTACAGGCTCCAATCCTGCTGAATGACACACATTTTTGTAACAAAATTTATCGTAAATAATCAGGCCCACAGAAATAAATATATAAATATACTGTTTGATTAAAAACAGAATATTTACTCAAATATACGTACTGATTAAAAATAATGTTCAAACAATTAAACATATATATATACATAAACACACACATATATATATATATAAACATACACATATACACACATATATAAAACACAAACACACACACACACACACACACACACACACACTTAGGTACCTTCACTAAATTGCTGAAAAAACAGCATAGTATGAAGAAAAAAGGTCCCAAACTTAATAAAATCTAACTTTGTCCATCAAAATCTTTTTATTATTATTATTAAGAGGAAAGATCAAAGTATTTTTAAGTATTTTTCAAAATTTTTTAATCTTTTCTAACATGTTCAAAATTTTGGTAAATATCTTGTTTTCCATTGTAAACTCTCGTAACGATTTGATTACCTGCTAACTAAAATGAAATTTTAGTTAGCGGGTAACCAAATCGTTATGAGAATCAATAGAAAATGTAATATTACATAATTCATTTTTTTACAGTGACAAAAACATTAATTTGAAAATTCTGGCAATTATCAAATAATTGTTAGATTTTAATGAAATTTCAGCTTTTTTAACAGTTATAAGAATAATTGAAAGTTTTTTTTTTCAATTACAAATGGGTTCCGCACATGATGATAAACTACATCCAGCAGCAAGGCCACTGACTGAGAGATTAGCAGTTTTGAGGAGTGTGGAATCACCTCTTAACTGCTGTTGTTCCTAGGTCAACCCTGACAGAGTGGTAGAACCTGTTAAGAGAGCACATGTTCAGTGAAATTTTAAATTTTGGATGGATTTGTTTTCATGTAAGTCTAATTTTATTTTACTGAAATAGCTTTTTTTTTATCAGAAATAATTGTTTTCCAACCTTTTCATTATTTTTTAAAATATTTAACCACTCTTTTTAAAATATCTTTTTATTTTCTTTCAACAACTGTTTATCCATCTGGCATACTCCACCCACGTCTATTGAAGAGGTGAAGAGACTCATCCCTTGTTCCCTGTTTAGGATGTGGTTTCCGGCTTTCTCTTTTCCAATCTTTTCACTCCTTTTCCTTTTTTTTTTCAATTGGAGTAGATAGATTAACCTATCGCCTGGTTCACACTCCACCCACGTCTATTGAAGAGGTGAAGAGGCTCATCCCTTGTTCCCTGTTTAGGATGTGGTTTCTGGCTTTCTCTTTTCAAATCTTTTCACTCTTACATAGCCCCCTGCACATTAGTGGCGTTACCACCTTGCTCGGGATGATATGATTAAAAAAAAAAAATGCAGCAGATGGAGAATTGGACAACACTTTGTGGTAAACAGAACTGGTTTCGCTTGCATTGGCTGAGTGGTTGCCAGGTCGAGTAGATTAAACATGGCATGCTCATTTTGAGGGGGTGGTCGTTATTCGAGCCATAGTTCGCGTGAAAATAGTGTTTCAGAGATTAAGACAAGACGTGTGAATTTGGTTTGCCTGTTTGAAATACTTTCCTGTGGTTGCTTCCTACTAATACATATTTTTTTTTCTTTTTGTAACAATAAATAATTGCTTTCATTCAACTACCCCTGTGAAACTGAACTACAGTTTTAATTTTTGATGATACATCTTTGCTATATCCTAATTGACCCTTGTCAATACCTTCTAATTCTAATTTGACCAAATTTGCTTGGTGTGTATATAGGATCTCTTTTTTTTTTTTTTTTGTAGGTTGTGAAGTTATTTTATTTTTAGTGGTTGGAATGGTACAAGGTGTGACATGACTGATTGGTCAGATAGAGACTCTCAATGCCCGTCTATTCCAAGTAAGAGCTAAAGTATTGTGTTGGAATTCAGAAATATTTTACCTAATGCCTGAAGCCCTCAACTACAAGGATCTTGCCCATAGGCATCATGGGTTGCCATCTACGGTAAACAAGTGGCCTCATTTTTGGGGGAGAGGTATCTTACCCCTCTGCAGAGGTGCAGTTGGCATATTCTGAAGCCCCAGCCAACAGGGCTGTCTATTTAGGAAGTAAAAGAAAATACTTGTCAACATTGACATCTGAAGATAATTAAAGAACACATTAGTCAAAACAATGATCAAAATAACAAAGATGAGGATACGAGTTTAGATAATTTTGGTTGTTATGTAATAACAACCAAAACCATCAACGCTTCAGACAATCAGAAAGGTGGCAAAAGGACACATTAATTAGTGAAAACATTATAAACAACAAAGATGCCGATACTCATCTGAATAAATTTATGAAATAATATTTACTTCTTATATTTACTGCTCTTATGTTTTATATTGACTGACCAGATGATTTTCTTTATAATAATCATCTTTTGGTATACTGTTATTTATTTACTTAATATTTTCAATGTTTGTAGAAAATTGAAAAGGAAATTGGAATGAAACTTACTTCTTCATCTACTCTTTTCCAATCTTCCCACTGTTTGTCAGTAACTGATGGAGACAGATTCTGATTATTTCGGTTTTGGCTTTTCTTCGTCTTGCTTGTTGGTTTTCCAAATGCAAGCTGTTTTAACTAGAATAGAAATTAAAAATATTTTATTAAATGTGACAATAATTGTTTTATTCTTCTTATAAATCTTTTCTTGATTCTGATTTATTACCTTGTCAGGATACTCTAAGGTTTCTTCTTTTCACTGTTATTTCCATGCACAAAGCCAGAAATTTCAAGCATTATTTAATTTTGTCACAAGACAAATGTCAGATGACAGTGATTTTTATCAAAAGTAAAACAAAAAAAATCAAAGGACTTAAAAGAAACTTTAAATAAATTTTATAAAAAATTTCATTTTGGAATTGCTAAAATATAGCATCTGTATTTGAAAAAAAATTGTCTCAAATTATTTGCAATTTTGTGTATATGAATAACTTTTAACATTCATATGGATTATTGTTTTTGTTATTGTCACATTTTAGCCAGAGTGTACAATGGCTAAAACATTGTAAGAATAAAAACAAAGATAGTAATAATAGTCTATATGTAAAGATAAATCCTGATCTCAGAAATTCTAACAGAAATTAGCACTTGATGTTAAGAAGTAAAGGAATTCTTCCTAGCAATAAAGGAAAGATTTTCTACTGAAAATTTCTCAACTCAACCAAAAAGGGATTAGAATAATAAGTTGTTTGAAGAGTATGAGTCAAACAGAGATAAAAAAAAACAACTTTTTACTGATAATCAATTTGTTGGTATCAAAGAACAATAGTGAGTTATAAAAAATAAAACAATGTAGAGAAGACTCCTATAATTTTAAGAAGATTGTATTAATAAAAATTTGTTTAAATATAGAAAAGAATAAATGAAAAAAATGTCCTGCACTCTATTCAAAGGCAAAATAGAAAGTCTGATGTGGTTGACTATATTTAGAAGAAAAGTTTACATTATCTATTTTGGGATGAAGAACAAATTATAAAGACGAATGCTGAAGGCTAAGAAAATTTAAAGAAAGTGCCACATATATGGACCTGACAAATCAGGCCAATGAGTTTTTCATTGCTCAGCTGAGAACTGAAGGCTGTCTATGCATAAATATGAAATTATCTGTATTATATAATTGCTGATCAACTTATGCAATGCATATTGCTGCATTTAAGTTAAGTTGAAAAAACAAACAATCTTAATTTTTCCTTAGAGATTGTATAACAGAAAAAGGGTATAAAATAAATAGGTTTAAGCATTTAGCTAATGAAAATTATTCGCATAAAAAAATATGTACAATCCAAACAACTCTCTGATTCCAGACTAGAGAAGTGTGACACCAAATATCAACTCTGCTCAATGCTCACTTCTTTTAGGAAAATCTATCTTGCTGAGATTTTCATATGCATTTTTCAATATTTTGCTGATCTTTGAAATCAAAAATTATTTTTATTATCAAGAAGCAATTATATTTTTGCATTTTTTATTATCAAAAATACATTTTATACCATTTTTTTGGAATTGAATTACTCAAGTAAATAAATACTTTTCATGGGTTTAATTTCATAATCACATATGTGATTAACAGTATTAGCTTAATTCCAAAAACATGTCTAACCAATTGACAGCATTTTACATTCCTTCGTTGAGACACTAACAAACCAATGCACATTATATATATATATATGAATGCATGAATAAATATGAAAAAGTAAATGCCAGAGAACTCGGAATTCTAAAACTGTTGGTTCTCTTTACCTGGATATATATATATATATATATATATATATATATGAATATAAATATACATATGAATTTTACTGGTGTTAATAAATTATTTAATTAAAAGAATATCATCCCAGTATAATAACATTAACTCTGCTAACATCGCAAGAACCAGAAATTAAAATCCTGGAATGGTCAGTTCATAAGCACTTGATGATTGAAACTCCGAGTCATGTTATAGACATAGGATATATATATATATATATACACACACACACACACTCCTACGAAAAACTTAAATCAACCCAAAGTCATCTTGGAGGTAATAGACATGATACTAAATTACCTCTATTTACCTCTTCTCTAAGTTACAACAATAATTAAAAACTTACTATTTAGTACTTTTTCAACATAAGATAAACTATCTGTATAAATGAACTCCTCAATACTCAGCAAAACAATTTTCAGTAATCAAGAGATGCTAGAAGCAAGGATTTAAAATATTACTCAAAATTCTAATTACCAAAAGAAATGCTGAACATGTTTTCCTGAAAGAATCTTTGAGGTTATGCTTCCTTCTAAGCATACAAAACATATATAAAACTGTCTTTTCAAAGTTAAATCCTTGTGTGAAATTCAAACTAACAAAAATGTCTGTTATGGTTCATTACCCCCCACCACCATGTGCTTGCATGAAAAGGTACTGAAAAGTTATTGGCCCAACCTATTTTCAAAGATCTAACCAAAATGAATATTTAAAAAAAAACAAAAAACAATACAATGGAAAACACTACCACATTTTTTTTAAATTGCCAAAAATCATGAAATAATAAACTTTGAAGAGATATTTTTGATACAAATACTTTTAAAATTTTGGGAGAGGATATGGTATATATTTTTTATAGTTTTATAAAGAAAAATCCCTAAGGATCTAACATTCAGTAACAAAACAAAAGTTTTTGAAATACTACTAAATTTTGAAAATTTGTCTTAAAACCTTACGAAAATAATTGAATAAAACTCAAAAAATAATTTGGTGAGAGTTTGTGCTTACTTAATTTAATAAAACATTAATTTCTTTCAGATTTGACAGGGAAAAAATTCTACAATGAATACTAACACTGAATATTTATTTTTCTGTATATTTGTTCAGTTGCTAATGACAAAGTTTTCAAAAGATATCTTTTTATCAAATGTTTGAAGAATGGAAAATGTAAAGTTTAAAGTCCTTTTCACATCAGAAATATTTTTAAAGAATTTTGTTTATTATACAAAAGATCAAATAGAAAATTCAACAATTCTGAACTATCTTCCTATTGGTTCTATAATGTTAATAATAATTTTGTCCGTTCTTAAAGTCCATGACAGTGGAAAGCAAAGTTAATAAACACTAAACAGTATCAATTCAATAATTCTTTATCAATTTCCCCCAGTTGTTGTTTTCTCTTTTTCTTAAAATAATTAAAAATACCTACTTTAAAAATTACATGGAATAAAGAAAAAATACACAAACACCAAATAATTTTAAAAAGTTAAACATTATTATTTATTTCTAAAAAGATAAATGAAACCAGTTTTTATATTTTTTACAGTTTTAGGCTTCCATATTTAATTAAAAAAAAATTGAGGCAGTGTTTTTTTTTCCCCCTTGTCAGTGGATGTTCAATAAATGATCACGGTCTATGTACTTGTTGACAAAATAAAATATCTCTTGCTTAGCTTAAATGCTTTTCACTATATTTTCGGTGTACAAATAATATTTTTGCAAAAA
Source organism: Ascarosepion bandense (assembly GCA_037127315.1). Lineage (NCBI taxonomy): Eukaryota > Metazoa > Mollusca > Cephalopoda > Sepiida > Sepiidae > Ascarosepion > Ascarosepion bandense. The sequence continues at coordinate 4,775,281 of JBBBDQ010000192.1, forward strand.
TTGTTAATTTATGTTAATCATTAATTAATTTTACCAGTTTTCTTTGAAACTAATTAATATCTAGGACAGTAAGACACTTAAGTTTTTTGTCACCATTTTTTTCACTTGAAGTGGATATGATAAATGATGAAATTAATTATAAATTATGACAATGTTTTAAAACGTGTCTTAAAACCTTTATTGAAGTGCATAAAGTTATGTTTCTTTATTTTTTTATATTTTAGTTCTTTTTCAATGATAATAGCCTATTTTGGCTGAAATAGAACTAAGATCTCGCTAAAAAAAAAAAATTTTGGTGTTACCATGTTATATTCTTCTTACTCTTCCAGACTAAATCTTTTTGAGAAAGTGATGGAAAGTTTTTGGTACATACCACTTCCCAAGATCTGATCAAATAGAATTCTTTTGAAGGGATTAAGTCCCATTGAACAAGTTATGAATGCAAAAATATTGTTTGAAACATAAAACTGGACAGATTTTCTGTTATTTCCTCGTATTTCAATTTTAGTGTAAGAGAAGAAGACAGTGTGAATTCATAACATTTTTACGTTGTGTATGAAGAATACAGAAACAAGTTTTATCCGTCATTTATATTTTGTCTTTAAAGGCATTTGCCAAGTTGCCAAAGGTTTTTTGTGCTTTTAACAAAGCACTTAGTCTTTTCCGAACAAGAAAAAAAAATCACTAAAATTTAAAACAAAAAGAAATTCAAAATACAAAACAATGAAGATATTTTAAAAACTAAGAGAACTAAAAGTAAAACCAATGCAGAAGTTTTTTTTTTCTTTTTTAATTTGTTGGTTTTAATTTTAATTTTATGAAAGCTGACGTTTTTAAAAATTGTAAAAAAATTTAAAAAAAAAAACAATATTAAAAAACCTAATTTAAAATTTTAATAAAAATTAATTTTCACCGATTCACATGCAAATATTTGTTTTTATTTTTAGTTTACAGTTTAATGAACCAATTTCAGATTATTATTTCTTTTGACAACGTCATTTTTTCCATGAATAAGAAAATTTCGTAATAAAACGGCTGACAACTTACAAGTGATCGAATACAATTCCAAGACCCATGATGAAAAAACTAAAGTACGCTCATTGAACATTAGATTTTTTTGTTTAGAAAATAAAAAACCATCACTTCTAAGACTGGAGTATTTTCTCGTTTAAAGAAAAATTTGAGTAGCTGGTTTTTTTTATTTATTATTTTCATCATTTCTGAGATCATAAAATGCTTTTGAAATTAAAAACACTAGCAAAACTTGGTCTTTCAAAAATCAAACTTAAAAAAAAATCACTTAGAGAGATGAAATATGAAATCAACGCCTAACTTCTTTTGTATAATAAATTAAAATACATATTCTTACTACATAGCTGTTTTTTCTTTAAAAAAAATATTTAATTTTAATTTTACGTTTTCCATGTTTTAAGCAAGAAAAAGTAAAAAGTTTATTAAGCTTTTTGCATAAAAAAAATGTGACACCTTTTTTTTAACTAAGACAAAAAAAAATTAAAAAGTATCAATAAAAATAGAAATAATTCAACTCCGAAACAATGACTGGCTTTCTTCTAATATTTTTCTTCTAAAAAGGAGGAAAAACAGAGTTGGAGATGTAATCCTTTTATTTAAAATAGAAAATAAAACAAACATTACCAATGTCCCTAGTTTTTAGGAAACCTTTCTGAATTATTTCTCAAATGTCAATATAACGAAATTAAAAATAAAATAACATTTACTTGAAAGATAAAATATGCTCCACTAAGAGACCTTACTTTTGAAACCTAAAGTTTATTTACTTTGTTCTTATTTTCTTCTTTCTTTCTTTTAAAAGAAAATTCCTTTTGTTTTCTTTATTTTGCCTTTTTAAAATCGTTTTTCATCGAGGAAAGATTTTTTTGGCCCCCGACTTCGTGACCGCCCCGTTCTCGGTAATTTCCAACTTCTCACCTCAGCAGTTTCATTAGACACGACCTTCTTCTTCTTTACTTTCTTTTTAGGTTGTTGTTGGGTGGAATGAGTATTGTTTTTCACTGGTTTCTTCACCTCTTCATCACTGTCATTGTCGATTCGGAGGGCGGCGAATCTGGATTGAGAAACTTTGATACAAGGCGCTGCCATTTTGATTAGAACATGTGTTTAAAAAAGACACGCTAGGGGAGATAACCCAGATTAGCTTCTTTTATAAAACTAGTCTTGGATAGCGACTGAATAGTGAGTTCGATACTCACTGGGTGACTCACACTCAGTTTGTACAAAATTAAGCTTCACATAAAATGGCATGGGTATACATTGGACATTAAAGAATCAAAATGTGCTAATCTTTTAAGAAGAGAACTTTCTTGCTTTCTATTCTTGTAAAAAAGGTATTCTAAATCCAGGTATTGTCCAATTTTATTTCAGTGTTTAATTTTTTTATCTTTTAAAATATCAAATACAGATTTATTTCTCTTATATTGAACTCAAATTTTTTAATGACACTCATAATATTAGCCCTTGAGAGGGAATTTAGTGTTAATCTTTTTCTTATGCATAGTTTTAATAGTTTGGAATAGTAACACTGTGTGATAGGAAATTAAGAATTAAAAGCAAGCCCCTTCTTCACTTTTACAAAAATTCATGAAGACGTGTGAAATCCTGGTTTTGCAGAGTAGAAAAAGGATTGACCTTGTATTTACAGAAGAAGTTGAAACTGGATTTCACAAGTAGATGTTAAATTGGTTTTCTGACCAATGAGAGCGATTTGCTAGACTAAAAAGACTTCACGATCCAGTAATGACTTCTATCAGTGTCAGTAAGTCAGATGGGAGCAGCAAGACGACACACTAAAATGAGAAACTTCAACCAAGACCTGTACTCTTTCCAAAAAATTACTACTACAAACATTCTATAAGGCTTGATACTCTTAACTTTCTCATTGAACATTAATTTCTACCAATTCTTGTTATTCTTTTCTTTTAAATTACTATTTTATCATACAAAATGAACATTTTTCTTCTCAAAAATATGTTATAGTATCCAGTTCTATTAACAAAATTCCACTTATTTTTTCAACCACCTGATGATAATGATAATAACCTTCTGATAATTCTGATGATGATAACGAATAAATCTGTAAGCTGTAGGGAGTTTGGTTATGTATGACACAAGGCCGAATCAAAGAAATATTAACCATCTCCCTATAGCTTCAACACCATAATAAATAAAAAAAATGGCTCTGAAACTATGAAACCAAATCCAAGAATTATTTCCACCCTACATGAAGGAATGTATGTAGACAAAAATGTTCCCAAAAGTTAAAACAAGGACTTTCTTCAACCAAACATATCAGTAAGTTAGGATGTATAGAAAACTTCCCCTGGAAAGATGATACATGAAATTTTTAAACTCTAATTTTTATTTTTCTTATTTGTAGTTCATTTATTAATTGTAGTTTAATTCTCCAAGCGGTAAAATCATTCATTAATTCTTTCAATTTTATTTTTGCCCAACATTTAATGAGTTCATCCATGAAACCTTCAATAAACACTACTCTTTGTATCAACATGCATTTTTTAAAAAAATATTTTGTATGAGTTAGACCAAAAATATTCCAACAATATTATAAAGGAATGGTATTATTTTCTTGTATATATCTCATCATTAGATCTGAAAGATCATTAGTCATAGTCACAAATAATATCTATATAAATAAAGCATGGTGTATGTATGTTCGTCCGCCCACTTTTCAAACTTAGGAATCCTAAACAACCTGAAGCAACAGGAAGTAAATACTGTAGTTATACTCAAACATGACAAACATAAAAAAATTCCATTTTGGATAAGTTTCACATTCTAATGGATGCTTACCAATTTGTCAACAATTATATTTGAAGCAAAAAGAAAATTTACAGTGAATTTTAGTAACACAGTTTTGCGGTTACTTTTTCATTACCACAACTCACACCCCTGAAGATGATCTCAGAAGGAGATTAAAAGTACTGTCAAAGTTACAGCTCATTTCTTACATCTTTCAATTATAATACGCAAAAGATTATTCATGAGCATGAATGAATTTTATTAAAAATAAGCAAACACAATGTTTTCACTTTGTTTAATCTGACACACACACACACACACACACACACACACACACACACACACACACACACACACACACACACACAGAGAAAGAAAGGGAGAGAGAGAGAGAGAGAGAGGGGGAAAGATTTAAATATGCACAAATGAATTTTCTTAAGGGCTTCTTTTGGCCAACAATCCATCAGAAGTATATGTTTCAAACAGTTTATGTGGAAAAGAAAAAATTTCACAGTAATGAAAAAAAGAGGTAAAGAAGGAATATTATGGAACATGACTAAAATACTTTTATTGATAAATCAAAATAATTTAGGAATAAAGATAAATACTTCCAAATGAATGGAAAATGGAAAAATAATGCTCCCAAAACACCTAAAAAGCAGAGAGAGCAAATGAAATGCTTCTTTTGAAATGCTCACATAACCAGTTGATGTAATTTAATGTAGATCATTTCAAATAGATGTAGATGATGAACAGACTGGGCTCTGTGCAAAACTATGAAAGAATTGTTCATATATTTGCTTACACAGACTGAGTTATCAATCAAGTGTTGGCCAATAACTGAATCATGCACAGACTGAGTTATTTGCAAAGAGTGACTCAAACTACCTAGTATTATGTTGACAGAAACATGCCATCTAATCTGGGTTTAAAGTCATTGATTAGTTCCTCCTACATGTTCAGCTTCAGATTAACATTTAAATTTGTAAATGATTGAATATTTTGAAAATAGGATAAACCATCTTTGGCAAATAAGGGAAACACAAATTAGTCCAAAAAATAACACGTAATTTGACAGTAGAAAAACATGTTGTAACACAAGACAAGACTGTCAACCAGTGTCTAAATCGTGATATCCTGAGAATTACATTAGATGTGCTGTTGAGCATAAGATTAAATGCTTTAAAGATCCAGTAGTTTTCAGTCCTAGCCTTTGCACTATTTATTTAAAATTACCTTGGCTAGGTTGGAAAAGCCAGACACTGAATCAAGGACATGTGGCCCAGTGGATAAAAGAATTGGTTGAATCCAGTGACTTGACCCAAAGAGTTGTGAGTTCAATACATGACTACAGCAGAGGTGAAACAAAAGCGTTGAGAGTTGAGTTAAAGGGAGATAACTGATACTGAGACATGACTCAAGGAACTAGAACAATCTAACCCAGTGATCAAAATAAAGGGTTCAGTTCAAAATTTTAATCACCTGAAGGAGGCTGGCCAAAACTTTATGAATATGGCAACAAAGACAAGGACAACAGTTTGAACAATGATATATATCAGTTGGTCAGTTGGAAGGCAACTCTTGGGTTACGAAGACAAACTGAAGCAATGTAGCATCCCCTTTTCTACCTGGGAAAACAAAGCATCAAAGCAAAGGAGTTGGCACTTGTCCTGCTTCTCATCTATATATCTTTGACCGAAGCAGACTTGAACTTCAAAACCAACTGAATCAACTTCAAAATCAACTGAATGCAAAGATTAAAGAAAGTTGGCAGCATGCTGTTCTTCTCAATAATCCCCTTTACTACCACTATGACTTTGTTGTATACAGTAAAGCAGACCCTGCTGTCCACTTGGGGAAACATGTGGCAATCAATCTTTTTCAACCACTAGAGCTAAATGGCTCAATGATATGTTCGATCTGCCTAAAGGTTTGCAAAAAGTTTGCCTTGGGAGACATGCATGTACATAAAAGTTGAACACCTCTTTATTTTACTGAGCCCTCATTTGTCATCTGCGATGAGAGAGTCCACTATATATATATATATTAAGCAATAAATTTCAAATCACATTACATGGGGAATAGTCTATTTTAACAGACAAAGATGTTAGTTGTCTGTCTTATCAACCCCATGTTGTGCACTGAGTTTGTGTTAGAAATTAAGTTTTGGTCATATATATATATATATTCTTATTACAAGGGTTTATAAACCATATTATCACTACACAAAGAATTTCATGTTTTAGAACATTGTTGTTCTTATTTGGGTGATAATTTTTTTCAACTGAAGAAGAACAACAATGTTCTGAAACATGAAATTCTTTGTGTAGTGATCATATGGTTTATAAACCATTGTAATAAAAAAAAATTACAATATTAAGCTCTACTTACTATTGACCATTTTTTTTATAAAAGTAAATTCAATGAACTGTAAGTTTTTAATCTATCTGTTATTTCATTTTCTTATAATATACATATGCATACATACATACATACATACATATATATATATATTGATTGTTTAATACTTAGTTTTTGGTCCTAATAGGGTTAGGCCAGTACACATTTGTATTAAAAAGTGTTCTATACAATTATATTGTAGAACTTTTGAATATTTTTCATTTATAAATGAGTTATTTCACTACCTGGGTTTCCACCACGAGTGGTTTCTTCAGGTGATTTTTAATAACTATTAAAAATCACCTGAAAAAACCACTCATGGTGGAAACCAAGGTAGCAAAATAACTTGTTTATAAATGAAATACATATATTGCACACACAGGTAACTTGTAATTATAAACTACTGAAGGTACACCAGAACAATTAAAAAGTGCTCAATACCACACAAGGTGGTAGAGCTAAATATATAATTTAAAATTTGGTTGTTCCTGAGATATGAAACCAGCCACAACCAAGGTTTCTTGCACGTAAATGTAATCTTCAGGTCACTGGAATAAATGCAATCCCATGACCTGAGGATTGCATTTACGTGCATGAAACCCAGGTCGTGGATGGTTTCAGGTTTCAGGTTTCAGGTTTCAGGAACGATCAAAATGTAAATTATATATAATGATGAGTTCAGGATTTTGAAAAGAGAGGAATCTAAACATAAAAGTTTATGGAGGACACAACTGACACATGTAATCCTCTCAATTTTAATATTGCTGAAGTTATTGTTTATTTTTTGTCAAGATTTACAAACTCCATGTTTCGTTTAATAAAAAACTTAATTTTTCCAAAAATGAATGAAAATTTATTGTACTAAGCACCCTAATAAAACTAACTGTACTTTATACTCCTTTATCTGTTTGTACTTCTCCCAAAACTTTGGTTTTGATCAGTCAATGTATGGCTATTTTTAAGGGCGTGATGGAAGGTGTGATGGAGGGACTAATGGAAGTCATAGAATTTTATATATAGATAAATGTTAATTTTGAAAAGATTAGGCTTGAATAAAATCTTGGGAATGCAATCATATGAAATATTGATTTTATAAAGATTATCTTATGCAGGCAAAATTACTTGTGTTGTTGCTTACAACATTTTTCTAGAAATGAGGAATTCTGAACCCAACATTTACATGTTAATAGCATTCAGTGATGAAGCAATATTCCACATAAATGAACAAGGAACAAGTAAGTTGTATCTTTTGACATATGAACAGTTCTCATATCATTTGTGATCACAAAGTGAATGTCTGATGTGCAGTCACTGTGACAGGAATAATAAGGCTATACTTCAGTATTTGTCTATACTTTCGAGGTGAAGTAATAGTTACATTATTTACATTTTTTGAACTGTTGTTCTCATCTTTATTGCTATATTTATGATGTTTCAGCTATTGTACACTCTGGCCTTCTTCAGGTGCTAGGAATTTTGAACTGAACCATTTATTTCAATCAATGGGGTATGTCACTCTTGTTCCATGTACCATGCTACTTCTGGTTGTTATGTAGTTATCTCCCTTTAACTCAACTCTCTAAGTTATTTGTTTACCACTGCTGTAACCAGGTATTGCACTTCCAACTCTTTGGGTCAAGTCACTGGATCTAACCGATACTTTCATCCACTGGGCCATGTGTCAAAAAAGGAAGCTAATGTTCAACTACAATGACTTACCAAGGCACCTTACACTCATGTGTTTTTATTTTATGTAGTTAGCCAAACTTTTGAATGCTAGTGTATATATTTATATATAGATACAGTATATGGTTTTATGATTATAATATTTTTATATGTTGAAAAAGTTATTCAATTTGATTTTCTAATTTAAACTGCATAAAACATTTACTCATTTAATTTTTGTTGCTCTTATTAAAATTTTCATTATTTATTCACAATATATAGGTAAACTTTTAGATTATTTTTTGGCATACTCAAATTTCCAAAAATACAAAGCTCCAGTGCCAGACAAACTAGATAATTAATGTCAATAATAAAAAGGTAATGCTGAAAAAAGTGTGTGATATGAAATGGAAGAGAAAATGATAAAAATGATAAGAAATGAAGAAGGTGGAAAAATGGTGATCGACTCTTAATTTGAAAGGTCAGGAATTCGTTCCACAAAATTGTAATTTTCTTGGGGAAAAAAAAATTGAGTAAAACTTTCTTCTTAGATTTGGAAAACAGAAGAAATAAAGATGATTTGATTTTGTGAAAGTGGCATGATGTATTCTAGCTGTAAAGGTCTGAGCTAGTTGAATTAATAGTGTTATATATGATGCTACGTACCTAAGACATTTGTTTGAGATTTTACAATAAAAAACTGTTTGAACATTTTGTTATGTCTGGTATATCTCACAGTTTCAGTGCTCAGCACATAGTACACCATGTAATGTAATGGAGTCTCAACAGTTTGTGGCTTAGTACTTAAATACAACTCAGCTAATTTGCATAGGATACCACACTTTTGTTAATAATGAAGATTCTTATATTTCATCTGTTAACCTCTGAATATATTTTTCAGTTTACATCTAAGATGTCATACAAAAGTGTTCTATATTTTTCTAATATTTCTTGATGTTTATAATTTAGTAAAAGTTATTCTTACAATTTCTTACTTTCCCTGATCTTTCATCATCATTCATTTTTAAAAAATAACTTTTACCTTTCAATAACCCGAAGAAAATTATCATAACCCAATGTAAGGGAGATAACTAAGATTGACTTCAAAGTCTATACACAATAGAGGATATGACATTTTTTTATGTATGGATGCCAAGCATTGATACAAAAATAATCTCTCTGCCATTTTTTTATACAGCATGTCAGTAAGTAGAATTCTGATAAACGAAGAGAAAATGAAGTTAGCCACATTAGATTATCAAATGAAATTTTTTTGTCTTTTAAAAGCAGTTATTTGTCATTTCCAGTGACAATATAATCACACTCACTGCTATAAATTGAAAGTATAAAATTGATATTATTTTCCCAACTAGTAATGAAAATAATTATTGTTCCAGATAAAATGAACATTTCAATCAGAAATTCCAACTTTTGTTCTCCAGCCTCTGCTTTGAAATCCTGTAAAATCTCTTTCCCTGGAACATTCTTTTGAGGTCTTCAAATAGCCAAAAGCAATTTGAAGTGCAATTCATGTAGTTTTGCTATCGTTGTGATCAACTTGTGATATGGAGCATTGTCTTAGTGAAAGATCATTTCTTTCTTCTTCATTTGTCACCATATTTTAGTGATTTTTTCCTTCAAACGCACCAATAATGCTACATAATATTTGCTATTGATGGTTCTTCTTTTCTTAAAATACCTTGCACATCTCAAAATACAGAGGCCAAAACTTTGCCTGCTCATGTTTGCGTTTTTGGTCACTTTGGACAGCTTTCACCTGCTGCTGTCTACTCAGCTAACCACTAATTTGACCCTGGAGTGAAGTGGTGGTTCCATGTTTCATCTATTATGACATATTTATGTAAAAAATCCTTCTTGTTGCATTGAAACAGTTTCAAACAATGCTTGGAACCAATGATGCACTGTTGTTTTTGATTGACTGTGAGCAAATGTGGCACCCACTTTGAACACAGCTTTCTCGTTGACAAATATTCATGCAAAATGGTGAATACACTGCTACTGATATATTCAACTCCTTTGCTAGCTCACACAGCTTAAATTTAGGATTGGCTAAAACGAGTTTTTGGATTTTTGGTGTTTTCCAAAACAACTGTCGATTTTAGGTGACCTGAGCATTTAGCATCGTTTCTTTCTGCACAATCACATTTAAAGTCAGCATACCACCTCTTAACTGTTGTTTCTGATGAAGCAGAGTTTGAATAACACTTATCAAGCCATTGCTTTGCTTGAACAGTATTTTTTTCTCATCAGAAAGCAATGCTTTACCAACACATGAAATTCAGATTTTTCTATTGTTTTGAAAATTTTTAACAGTAGCTTCACTTAAATAACTGTAATTTGTAAACTAATAATCCGATTGGACCCAAATTTTGTCATGTGCTATTTGAAGGTTAGTACTTCATAAAACCATATAGATTTTTTATTAGTGGTGCTATCTATGTGTCAGGCCTGGGACTTATTGAGTGATTTGTTATATATATTGTTACAAACACTGGACCAACCCCCAGTTATGTTACGAATCCTGGAAAAGTTCAGAATTTTGTTAAGTACATGAAAAGGGGAAAATCCCAATTTTATTAAGATCCTGAACAAGATTGTGGTTTGTAATATTTAAAAATAAGATAAAATTGTTGTCCAGATTGTTAATTGTATTTTAATGTCGATGACTGGTAGAGAAATGTATGAGGAGATAAATAAAAGATTAGCAATGGCATAATGAATAAAGAACTAGTGATTTGAATAACAGAAATTAATTTTGATATATTTCAGAATTCTAACAAACAATATTTGACAGTATGGATGGAATATATCAAGCGTGCAGGCAGTGTATGCAATACATATAAAAATTCATACAGGTGTTTAGAAAGGAGATGAAACTGTTCAAAGATGTTAAAAGACAAAGGAATGTTCATAATCCTCACTTATGAATACCAGAAAGAAAACAATATTCTTACTTGTGTATTTTAGAAATAAATAAATGAAACAATATTTCTGTATAAATAGAATTGTCTTTGAGCTTCATATGAAAAGTTGATGTTTTCATTAGAGATGATTTCTTTAAGTAGAAGTCAATATTCTGACTTAAAGTTAGTGAAGCCAGGATTCAAATTCTTATCTTTTAACAAGGCCAGTTGGCATGTCCGATTCATTCAAGTTCATTTTTATTTCTGCTCTTTTGTGCTTTTTCTTTCTTGTCATGTGTCTCCTTCCAAGAAAAGTCTAGACACAGAGAGAGAGTGTGTATGGTTAACTTGTTGTTAAATCGTCTCAGAAGATATAACTCTTTTCAACAATGTTCTCCAGACTCTTTTCATGGAGTCAGTTCTTCTCAAATAAAATGCTGGGACCACGATACCTTTCGCAGGTGCTGGTACAAATGACAGATGATGCAATTCTGATTGTTGTTAAGCTGGTGACGAACATTAAGTTTCATATACTTGGCTGTTTTTCACTGCGACCGCTACAACTATATGTCTCATAGTCCTTGGGCGACTTCTAAATTTCAACAATCTGCAACAAATTCGAGGTCATGCTTAAACTTTTCAAATTATAAATCTCCTTGTCAGGAACCCTCAATCCGACTTCTTCACAAAACATCAGTTTCACATAATCATTTCATAATCTTCTTCTTCCTCTTCCTTGTCCCCCCATCGTCACTGCCAGCAACAACAATTACAATCTGCAACAAAGCCTCCGTCTGAAACAATAGAACTAAATGCAAGTAAAATATAGAATATATTTTACTCTCCTTTTTCATACAAAGACGTCTTCAGTTAGATGGTTGATTAGTCTGAATTGTCAGCAAGCTTACTCCAGTGGGGGAGGGGGTTGTGACCGTACGCTCACATGGTTTTGGTCTCTCTTGTCAGAAGCTCCTCATCAGGAAGACCCGATATCCACAGTCGTCGTCCGACTATTCTTACTTCAGCATTACAACGTGCTTATATAGGAACTGGAGGGTCACAAGCCAGGACATTCATGTGCTTAACCAGAGTGTCTGGTTGCTTTAACCCAAATCATGTGAATTTAAAAGTTCATTTTGCTTACTAAGCTCTATTTCAAATTTCTTAGTTGATAAAATTAATTTGTTCATTTTCACCGTTCTCCGACAACCCAAATTAAACGACATTCAACTTACACTAGATCAGATTTCACCAATGGTGACCAAAATACATTTCAAGGTTCCAATTTACTTTAAAAAATATTATTTCATTTACCTCCATTGTTTTCTGATGACCCAATTATAATGGCCTAACTTTTGTTTAGATCAGACTTCGCTACCAGTAAACAATTATGCTGGTTTATTTCACTGTTCTATTTACTCCAATTTTTGACCAAAAAAAAAAAAATTAATATTACCACATTTTTTGGAAGTCGAAGATATGTTTAAAAATAATTCTTAATAAAAATTAAAAAGAAAGAAATGAATAACATGACGGTTCGGCCTTCTTCAGGTGCTAGGAATTTTGAACCTTTTAAATGTGTGTATGTGTTTGACTCTCTCTCTCTCTCTGTCTCAAACATTGTTCAAGCAAAGTTGTATACTGTCTTTTAAGTTATCGAGTTAGTATGGCACAAAGTCATTCTTGACTTAGTTACTGAACATTTGGAGGACTAAAAAGGGAATACAAAGTTAATATTTGTGTGGAGATCCATTTAGATTAGCCTAACAAAATTTGGTAGAAAATTTCAGCAATCCTAAAATAAATGAATCCACCATTTATTTACTTCCTGTATAAAGCACAAGAATAGAAATGTTTCATCATATTAATACACCTAATCAAAATAATAGTATGAGCAAAATAAGAATAAGATGATAAAATTGAATTAGATTGTAATTGTAGTAGCAAGTCATTGATTGATAGTGGTGTTGACTTGTGGTGTTGAGAGTTATTTTCCTGTGTTGGGAAGATATATATATATATATATAGTTTCTTTCTTTTTCCCTCCCTTCCTTCTTTTATCTCTCTTACCACCTTTTTTCCGTGTTGCTTAAACTTACGTCGATTTAACACGGCTGTCTGTTAATTTTTAGTTACATTCTCCCTTTTTTTTGCAAACCCAGACGATGTCAATTTTTTTTCTTTTCTTATTTATTTGATTTTATTCTATCTTTTTCTTTTTCTTTTTCGTTTTCTTTTTCTTTTTCTTTCCCTTTATTTTTATTTTATTTTATTATTTATTTTTTAATTTCTTTGCAATCTATTTAAAAAGGAAAAGTAGACTAATTTTTCTCCAGTTTCTGAAAGGTTTTTTCTGTTGCTGAGGTGATGTGTCGTCCCCCGTGGGGATCTTCATATCGAAATGGCCATTCAACATCTTTGAATTAATCCTTTTTTAATATATATATATATATATATATATATATATACTTATGTGATAGATTATAGTGGAAATTTTATTGTAGTCACATGAAGTGTCTTTTTATGAACATGAAAAAACATAGTGATAGTTTTGTGTTGTATTAAATGTGACGTGTTTTAGGGACTCTCCTAGGGAAAATGAAATGCAGCTTGTCACTTACTGTAGATAAATAGAGAAAGAAGAGAGAGAAGTTTTTGTACCTTTTTCTTTTATATTTTTTTATACAACATCACCTAGTGGGAATTAAGAGACGTTCCCTGGTAGACAAGGTGGGGTAATTCCATACTCATATATATTTTATTTGTTGTGATTTGTGTTGTTATGATTAATATTTAGGGTGATGAAAAATATTTTATTAATCTGAATTCACTATCAGAATTTGGAACAAAAATTTTAGTTTCCAACAATACCATGAATGAATGAGAAAATTATGTTTTATCTATGGTACATAGCAATGGTAAACTTTAATACATAATCAAATATAAAACCATACATAAATGAGTATTAATGAAACTGTAAAAAATCTCCTTGAGAAATGTTTAGAGTTCACAGTTTTAAGTTTGGCTTTATGTCAATTAAAAGGGTTCTGTAAAGATGTATGTGTGTGAAAGGGAAGGTATATGCTGATAAGAAAGTGAGGTTTGCTTATGTACATATGTAAGAAGAAAGGAAGAAAAAGGCAGTCAATTCACTGCTGGCCTCTTTGTGTTTGTAATGGGTAGATTTGTGAATAAGCAGTCAGGTGAGCTTCTTTGAAGTGGCAGTTATATCAGTTGGTGATTTTGATTTGAGTGAATTCAGTGCTACTGACTTTCTTGGGTTATTGGTTTACATTTTTATTTGTTTTTGAATTAACTACCACCTCCAAGGTTTAAGGGTTTTGAAAACTAAATAGAATAATTTGACTTGTTAATTATTATATGCCTATAAACGTGTGATATATTCACTAAAGTCAAACTTTTTCAAATAGCAATAGTTTTCTAGATGAGTGTTATTTGTGTTTTTGGATTTTCTCCTTCATATAGGAACTTTCAAGGTGGCGGGAGAATGAATATATTTATTATTATTATTTTTGAAATAATAAAAATTGTTTGTGTTAAAAAATCACTCATTATATATATATAGACATGTTTTTTTTAATGCTCATAAAGTTCCTCTCTGTGTTTCATAGGATTTAAAGGAATTTTTTTATTATAAACTCATGAAGCTTGGAAAATATCTAGTGCTGTAGTATTATTTTGACCTTTTTTTATTGAATGAAGCATTGTCAACTATTATTATTATTATTGCTGTTGTTGTGATAAAAACAAAAAAGTAAGGCTGAAAAACTAAAAAATTAAGATGAAATATAAAAATTAACATTAATATTAATGCACAATGTTATAATGAGCAACTGATTCAATTAAATAACACAATGTAACTGCAAAGGTCTATTTCTGGACAAGAAAGTTAACTGATTACTGATTGCTATATACTAAATTTTGTCCTCACATTTCAGATATGATGCAATTATGATGGGAAGCAGAATATATGATCAGAAGCTTGTGGGGCTTGATACATTGACACCCACACACACACACACACACACACACATGGTCACTCAGCGTTCACGTGATAACTTAGTTCCCGCGTAAACGATGCCAATAAAAACGGGGAACGTCACGTGGTACGCTAGTGAGGATTTTGTCCCAGACAAGAGCAGACATGTTTCCCTAACTCACAAAAACACACGCGCACTAATTGCGGGTAGCAATTAGGGGCGCAATTTTTTATTTCTCACCAGGGAAAGAACTTCTCTTTCCTTAATTTTATGCATGCTGTCAACCCTATGTAACCTTTGTTAATATATTGTTTTTCTCGTTACTTTCGCCTTTTCGTTCTTTCTTATTTCCTGCTTTTAAATCATGACTAAGGTTGCGTCGAGTCGACTCGTAAATCTAAATTAGTAATGGATGCTTCGTCCACTACAAGCTCTTCTGCATGAAGATTATTTTCCAGACTCTTTTAGACTTCTGGTGAATTTGTGAGTTTGCATGAAATTTATTTTGACCAAGAGAAAAAGGGACTGGCTTCAGGTTGAATAAAAGTCCAAGGCAAAGTTTAGAGAGGCTATGTGAAAATTTATTTGAACTAATGAAAAGGAGAGTGGCTTACAAACTAAGAAAAAGTAATGAGCTGATGTTAAATAGCTTTCTGATATATATATAGGCAAAGAAAGTTAAATCAAGCGAGAGAGAGAGAGAGAGAGAGAGAGAGAGAGAGAGAGAGAGAGAGAGAGAGAGTCCCACACATTTGAATAATGTCAAATTACATGCTGATACATTATCAGCCACTAATGAGAGCTGGGAAATTTCAAAGGACTCTATTCAACTCCTAAGCTAAGTACCTTAAAATATGTCTTATATGTGTATATCTTTTATGTGAGAAACGTACTTTCTCAATTTGTTTTAAGCATTTTGAAATATGATTTCATGTCTGATGATTTAATATGAACATTTTTTTCTTCTTGACAATTCAATGAAACTACAAACCTTCAATGTTTGATTATTGTCTTGAAACAAGCTACTGAAATTTCAAATGTGTACATTTGTAAATAAATTCTCTATCTTCTTTCATTAAAAATATGTGTGTGTTTCCTCATCAGTATCCATATATACTTCAGACTATTACTTATTTCCATCCTTGTCTGATTATCAGTCCGACAAAGTTGAAAATATTTTTAAAAAATCAACTCAGTATAAAAAATAATTGGTTTACCTGAAACAACATATTGAATCAAGGTAAACAATATAAAGACTGAATAATGATGCTATGAATTTTTATGAATAAAATTTTGTTGAAATAACAAGTAAAATTTTTTACCAACATACTATTTAGTTAAATTGGTTTTGCACTAAGAATAAAGATAATTTTAAATGTCAAATCACAACAGGAAACCAATTTAATCTGCCCAAGTTTATAATAAAAACAAATTTTAATTAACAAAAGTTAATAACCATTCATGACATTAGTTTCTGTCATAGATGCCCAATGTATTTACAAAGCCTAAGGCAGAAATGGGACACCCAGGGAGAAGTAAACCAATATACTAGTGTATAATCTATGAAAAGAAATGATTTGTACTAACACATCCACATAGATAATATTAATTAAAACAGCTTTACTTGCATTTAACTGTTTTGAAAAAAAGAAATTAAGTCAGAATTATATTTTTATTTTAATTCTAATGTAGCAATAGCAATATCAATTTCAGACTAATAAAGTAGATATGTCTGATCAAAATGGCACCAGTACATAGAAGTTGGTGTGGAGGGATCACCAGATGTTGCCAGGTAGATGACATAATATATTGTATTTTTTTTCAGGCAATCAAATTTCTTCTTACTGATATTGATGTTATTCACATTTAATAACATAAATTAAGCAGAATTTGATTGTGTGAAAAAAATTACATTTTGCTAATGACTCTTCTAAATCATCTCAACATAATTATGTTTTAAGAGAATTATCAAAAAAGCTTTCTATGTTGGTCTATTTCTTTTCTTAATGTTAAATCCTCCAAAATGATATTTTAAACAATCAGGAACAAAATGGACATTTTTTAAAAATTATTTTATAAAGTATGCATTTTATTTTATAGTCTATAGCAAAACTCACAGCTTTTTAAAAAGTATATTTTAGTGTGGTACAATAGATTCTTCTTATATAACCTGCTGTATACACAAAGTCAAATGGTCTGTAAATGATGTTATCAGAGTTTGAAGTACTGGGTGTTTGTTTTAGTCTGTGGATAAAGTCTTTGAAGTCAGGTTTTTGAAGCACCACTTACTTCACTAGAAGGGAAGAAAATAAATAAATGAAAATTTGTGGGCTCAAGGGACTCTTAGTCGAAAGTTTGAAGTTTCTATTGGCAGCATTATATAACTAAAGTCCTGATAATAATGCGTGTGTGTGAGAGAGAGAGAGAGAGAGAGAGAGAGAGTGAGGAGCAATTTATCTAATCAATCACATCTACAGAAATTTATTGAAAACAGGAATCATGTTTACAGTTATTGCAGTGATGCTGATTTTACTTTCTGTCTCTTGTAAACATGCAGCAAGCTTTTCTCAGTTTTTGTGCACACTAAAGTGAACAAGAAGCAAAATACAATGTTATGTGTATTCAGTTGGTGAAAGACTCAGAGAAAGCCCATTATTGTATGTTCAAAACTGGCAGTCAGGACCAGAAAAAATAAAATAAATGGTCAAGTCATTAAGCCTTAACAAAAGATGTAGATGGGCAACCTAATGAACTCTGAAACCCAACTCAGGGACCACTTAAAGACAAAATTCTACAGAGAAAACTCCACCTAAAAGAAAAATTTGTCTTTTCTTTGGAAGAGAGATTCAAGTGAACATTTAAAAAATATATAAAGTCAATAAGAAAAAGAGAGAAAACAAAGTTAAATAAAAAAATAAATCAGATTTTGTAGAGATAACTGGTATAAAGATGCTGCTTGTTCTTGCAATGTTCACTAATGCACTGAAACATAGCCAGAACATTATCTTTAAGAAGACAAATGAGGTGATAATTACCTTATTGAAATTACATTTGCATTCTCTCGTGTTATTTGCTGTTATGCTAGAATCTTTATTCATTATTTTGCTGCTATGTGTATTAATCATTATAGGAGAAATGTTTAACTTTAATGGGGTTTATAGGGTCAGAATTAGTAGTAATAATGATGTGAAATATTACATTGGTTTCCCAGAGAGAGAATGGAAAAAGAGATATTACAATCACAAGATGCGCCTACACAATGAAAGTGATAAAAAATGCCACAACATTATCAGCTCATTATTGGTGGTTAAAAGAGTCCCAAATGGGAAATTTTATGTATTGAACATGCATATAGTTGTAAAAGTGAAAAATAGAATTTGTACATCTCTGAAAAACTTGCTATATAAAGATGTTATGGGGGACAAAAAGGGATGAATTTAAGAAGCCAAAACTTGTCTACACAATATAAGATAAAAAATTTGTCAGGTTTAATTTATAGGCATCTCTTATTTCTTCTCTTGCTTTTTTTCTATTTTCTATCTACAGTTATGGCCTAAAATTGATTTAATATATTTCCATATATGATAAACATATGCCAGAAAGTTGAAGCTGATCGCACACTTCACTCTTGTTTTCACTCCGTCTATATATTCCATCCACTCCATTGATATGTAATTCTCTGTTACTCACTCCTACAGGAAAATTGTGTCCACGACATGAAACTGTCAGTTGTAGAATAGATTGGAGTACATACATAAAAAATTATTATTATTTTACACACACATGCATGCATGCACACAGACATGTTAATAAATCTGTTAATAAATTCAATAGATAAATGTGACATCTGGATCTATCTCTGTGAAACTCTGAATCGTAATATAAATAATTGAAATGTTTATTTATTTAGTCTTTATTTCTCTCTCTCACATTTTCTCAGTGTTTCTCTGTGTGTGTGTGGGTGTATATATATATATATATATATATATATATATTGTTGGTTATGACATATAAATGATTCATAAACAAGAATATTTAATTCATGTAAGTTATTTGATTTTTATTTTTTAAACTCTGTTAGTATTTAATTCTATCAATTTTAGAATAGATAAAAACTCTGAAGATAATCTGAATAAACTTACCTTGTGTTATTTGTGTTAATATGCCTTTAAAGATTATCATAAACAAATTTGGGATTAAATTGTATTTGTTCTATATTTTTAAATACAAGATAATGCTGAAAAGAGGAAATGTGTACTGACAAGTTATTTACCTTATTTAGAAAACCCAAATTTAAAGCATCCTAGGTATGATGATAAACTACATCTGGCAGCAATGCTCCTGATTGGGAACTTTTGAGGAGTGTGGAACTGTGGTGTGGTGAATGAACATGAAATAAAAATAACTCTTTTCTTTACTGTTTTCAAATTTGTGAGCCTGTGCAAAATTTATTTTGACCAATAGAAAAAAGAACTGGCTTTGGGCTAAAGAAAAAACAAAGGCAAAGTTTAGCAAGCATATGTGAAAATTTACTCTGACCAATGAAAAGGTGAGCAGATTACAAACTGAGAAAAAGTAATGAGCTGATGTTGAATCACTTTCTGATATATATAGGCAGAGAAAGTTGAATCAAGAAGGAAGAAAAGAAGAGAGAGAGAGAGAGAGAGAGAGAGGCAGAGTTTACATGTCCGTGTGTTGCAGGTGTCAAATTGCATACTAATACATTGTCAGCCTCTAACAAGAGCTGAGGAATTTCAAAGAAATCTATTCAATTCATAAGTTAAGTACCTTAAAATATGTCTTTTTAATCATGTTGAATAGAACCATATAACTTTAATGTGAAAAGCAAACACTCTCAATTTGCTTTAAGCATTTTGGAATATTATTTTGTGTCTGATGATTTAATACAAACATTTTCTCTTCTTTACAATTCATTAAAAATCTAAAACCCTCTAATGTTTGATTGTCTTGAAACAAGCTACTGAAACTCCAAATGTGTAAATTTGTAAATAAATTCTTTATCTTGTTTCATTAAAAAGAAATATGTGTGTTTTCTAGTCATTATCCCTACATACTTCAGAGCTACTTCTTAATTGCTGTTGACCCTAGGTCAACCCTGAATTGAGGTGTGAGCACCTGCTAGGATTCCAGCTATAAGCAAATAGTTAACCCTGAAACTGGGGTCAAAATACTATAAAAGTAGAAAAATACATTTTTATTGTAAAAATACTAGCAATGCAGTTTCATAGCAAAATAATTACCTGCAATACATTTTTGAAAAAAAAAAATTACCAGCAATACAAAAAGAATAATGCCAGCAATACATTTTTGTACAAAAAGAAAATATTACAAGCAATATATTTTTGTTAAAAAAAAATTACAAGCAATACATTTTTGAAAAAAATATTACCAACAATATTAAAAAAAAAAAAAAAAAAAAAATTACCAGCAATACATTTTTGTAAAAGAAATTACTAATACTCCCAAGAGAATTTAATTTCAGAATTAAATGGTCCCTAAGTAGTTGATATACTACTAAATTAAACAAATAAAGCAAGTTCAGAATTAAGTTTAAATTTGAAAATGAGATTTTTTATTTATTTTGTTTCATCTCAGCCAATGAAAAAGGAAGATATGCTCACAGCCTATCAGTCAGTTAAGTGCCATATATGTCACATTTGCTTGGGTGATCATGTCTCGAAAAAGACATGACTGACATGATTATCCCACAGTAGGTTGCCATTACTTTCTGCGGTAGACTGGTTGCCAACCAAGGCTATAGAACCCAACCTGTCCTGTTATTTAACCCATAACTGCAGGGAAGAGATAGATTAATACTTTTCTTAAGGGTATTTTTGTGTAAGTGAATGCGAGGAATTAAAAAGCTAAAAAATCTCAACCTATAAGTGTTCTTTATGGAGTTGATAGTCAGCATCTTCAACATATATATTTGTTTATTTTCTTTCCTCTCCCTGAAGAATTAATTACTATTTATGCATCTTTAGTTACCATCCACTTACTATTTGTAATCAGAAACCTTATACTACTACAAATTATGACTGCTGATTGACTAGAAACAGAAATGTATACTAACTTATAAAATATTCAGTATAATTCATTGGTATATCAATTTAGAACCCCTAAATAGTCAAAATTTTCCATGATTTTCCAATGTTGTTAACATTCATCTTTTATTTTGTGTTCTTTATTGTAAAATATGAACTGTACCTTCATAGACAATTCTTCAGTTGTTGAAGTGATAAACAAGCTTTAAAGTTAGCTGCTCTCTCTTAAAACGAATTTGTCATTGTTACAATAAGTGTATGATGATAACATGAAAGAACAAGTGAAACAAGTACTGCTGATGAGGTGAAAAGAAGACAAGAACTGTTAATATCAAATTCTTTGTATTGCTAATACAGAGGATGTAAGTGGATATTTCTAATGTGGGCAAGGAAAGCTATTTGGAGAAAAGGTAGAGTTGAGAAAGCCTGGAGTTGATGCATTTGTCAGATCAGATGACTAAAGTCATGGGTGGTGAAGAGCTTGTCAGAAGTTGACAGCTAGCCTGTAAATCACAATTCTATCTCAGTCATTTATGAGTGGCTTTTTTAAAGCAAATTTGGTGGCCCCCCAAACTCATCTTTTTTACATGCTTTTATTTTGGAGGCACTGTTCATGATTGGCTTCTTTTATGTTGTGTCTCTATTTTTGAGGAGATTCATTTTGTGGGCTGTATGTAATGCTCAGATCTCCTGTGCAGAAGACAAGACTTTTTTTTATTTTTGGCTTGCATTCACATCCAGCTGACATGTAGAGATCTAATTTGAGGCAGAGTATAATAATATATTGTTTGAACATTTTTCATAATTTGTTGTTCTGACTTTTGACTGGAGCTTAGAATTGTGAAATAAAAATGTTAACATTATTGTGCAATTTACTTTTTTCTGTCAATGTTTTTATCAAACTGAAGATAAAGATAGTTGTTCAAAAAACATATGCCATAACGAAAATATTTTATCATAGAACTTTAAAAAACAAATACCATTTGCTATTTTAAAAGTTTTTAACATGATTATACATATACATGCTTTTTGAAGAATAATTAATGTGTAAGTATTATAGGGTTTTAGATAGAACCCTTCGCCTAGTGAACAGATAATTAAGGTACGTTAGTACCCTTTGTAGATGTTATGTCTGGTATATCTTGCAGTTTCAATACTCATTACATGTGATGTAGTGACCTGCAAACTATTGGTGGCTTAGCACTTAAATACAACTCAACTCATTTGCATAAGATACCAGTAGGTGAATTAGAGCCCTTGACACAGAGTTCAGTCTGCTCCTGAGAAGTTGGAGCAACATGTATTGCCACCAATGTCCAAACTCATACCAATGGAGAACAAAGATATTTCTAGAGGGTAACAGAATGCCTGGCCTTAACTTAGAGATCATAATCTTTTAGAGAGCAAATCTCCCTTATTGTAGGTTCAATATTTATGTCATATTTTATTGTTGTTTTACATTGTTACAGTTAATAAATATGGTAAACATATTTTGGTACCTCTCTTTTTATTTCCCATTAGTACCTTGTACTGTTTGGGAGCTTCTTGAGGTAAGGAGCAATTACAAAATAACAACCCAACAGTACCAACTATTAGTTCTAACCAATGTCATCATTTTCCTTTGTTTCATGATCTTTTAGTGCAAACTTTAACTTCTGCATATAATTATGAAAAGCATCACAAGCTGACTATTCAACAAATAACAATAAAGGCACTGAAATTCATGAAAATTAACATTACCAGTTGGTTCACAACAATTATTGAATCTCAACTCTATCTGAGAAATACAACTTCACAAATCATCAAATTTTATAATGTAATTGCATCTCTACCTTGGGAAATTGTACTGAAAATACCTAGCAATACTCACAATTATGATGAGTTAAAAAAAACTTTAATTGAAACGCACAAACAAACGAAAACAGAGCTGCTAAATAAGTTAATGTCCACCTCCATTATTACAGCTCGACCATCAATTTACCTTCAGAAAATGTTGATTGCACAAAGATTGGAGATAGGCAACATAGTTTTACACAAATTTTTACAAACATTACCATCTTCCATAACCCCTGTGTTAACAACACAAAAAGATTTAAACCCAACCAGGCTTGGACAATTGGCTGGCAAATTAATGCCTTTCAAGGTACTTCTAAAATAAGCACATGTAACCAAATTCAGATGAAAGAAGCACCTACTAAAACCTCATCAATACTTTACAGTTTCAAACTTTTACAAAATTACAATTACAAAAAATATGTAGAGCACACATTTATTATACAAATGTGGTAAATATAAACACTTGTGCAAATTTTCAAACGAAAAAGAAACTTGATACAACGGCTAAGTTCATGTCCATCTTCACCAGCACCAAACAAAGTGGGAAACAAATTAGTGGACAACCCCCACTCACTATACCATTATTACAAATACCAGGAATGTTGTGGACAAACTTTTAGCTGTAAAAATCCTTGCAAAATGACCATCAATGGAAGTGGGACATGTGACACCTTCTAAAAACATTTGAAAACCTGATCGAGCATAAGCTCAAAATAAGCAGGTGCAAAACTTACTCCCCCATAAAGTCTTGACAACCAAATTGTTGTTTTCACAACAGAATTAGGTCTTATTTTCACTCCAACTATTGTAACAAAATAGTTGTTTAAAGATGGAGAACAAGTACTGTTCTCAAAAATAATACTCTACAATGAAGACTCTGAAAGTACGAATAGATTCTCTTATGAACTTTAAAAAATCACATCAAATCACAACAACTATTAAGAACATTCACATTTTATAGCTTCAGGGTAAATAAGCCCTTTACCTGGGTTTGACTTCACTGTAACCCTTTTAATGTACCTTCTTCCTTGTAATTTGCTTTGTTTTGTATATGCTGGCACTTTTCTTGTGATATGTCATGTTTGATTAACTTCAATTGTAAACTTGATCTTGTTCCCACAATGAGAATTGTCCTCACTTTAGAAAAAATAAGTTACTTGTTCAGGAATTTATTATCCACTTTTTATAGTGCACAAACTACCAAATTTGTACAACCCTAATATTTATTAAAATTTTATTTTATTTCAATAAAATTATTTTGGTTTTATATCTCATGTAATATTTTTCGTTATTATTTTTACAGTGCGCCTTGTTGTTGTTCAATCTCCATTCACCCCAATCTCTTTTAACTGAACGCACAAAAATATGGATTAATGACTTTTTGTTTTTCCTTTTTTCATAATTTATAACCTATCATGGATATTGAAAAATTTAACCTTGACTACTCCCTAACGAACACACCCATCTTACCACCATTCACTAGAAACTAAAATCAATAGAGAACAATACAAAGAACACACTACATTATTCGGACTATTGTCCTCATCTTTATTGCTATTTGTACAATGTTTTGGCTGTTGTACTCCCTGGCCTTCTTCAGCTGCTAGGAATTTCGTACCGAATCCTTTATTACAATCACTGGGATATACCAATCATTCTTATTCTTTGCGTAGAGCCTCTTTTGGTAGTCATGAGTTATCTCCCTCTCACCCTGTAAGTTACTTGTTCACCACTGCTGTAGCCTGGTATTGAACTCACAAGTCTTTGGGTCAAGTCACAGGAACTAACCAAAGTCTATATCCACTGGGCCATGTGTCCTTAACTAGACTACAGAAGTGGTGAGCAAATAACTTAGAGGGTTGGAGGGAGATAATTCATGACTACCAAAAGAGGTTCTATGCAAGGAATGAGAATGATATACCCCAGTGATCGTAATAAAAGGTTTGGTACGAAATTCCTAGCACCTGAAGAAGGCCAGAGTGTACAACGGTTGAAACGTCATACAAATAGCAACAAAGATGAGGACAATAGTCCAAATAATGTAAACAGTGTAAATACTATCTTATCTCAGAAAAACACATATGAGGCAGTTCTGAGACAATGTACAGAGAAAATGTCTTCAGCTGTCATGCATGATGCAAAATGACCAACAATACACAGAATCAGTGAGAGACTCATTAATAAATTAACCACAAGAACACTTTTCTTAGGCATTTCAAAGGCTTTTGACAATGTCTGGCATTGGAGCTTGCTATACAAACACTCCAGTTATGGCATCCTCAGAAGAGCCTTCAAATCTTTTCTCTTAAGTAGGTTCATTCTCAGATTATTAGTCAACATCTATGCAGATGATATCACAGTTTGTGGAAATATCTCTAAAGACGATCTGAACCTGGCAGTTGGTTCTTCCCCTAATCTAGCTGTAACAACTAAATGGAGAAAAATCTGGATTGTAAATTTCAATATTTCAAAACCCAACCTTTTATCATTTGGTTATCATTGATCAAACTTAGATTTTTTTGTCATGATAAACAGCTGTTTTCTCAATGAATCTCCTTGTTTCAAAGATCTATTGAAACTCAAGTTCCAGATTTCAATTGGAACTCATATATATGATCCCTAGCTAAAGATGTCAAGAAAATGGTTGGTTCATTGTACCACTCCAGAAATTACCTGTTTCTTTCTACTATGTTTTAAATTTACAACAATCAAATTAGACTAAAAATGGAGCATTGCTGCCATATCTGGGCTGGGGCTTATTTTTCCAGCCTTGACAGAATTCAAGGTTGTTTACTTGGCCTTCTCTTATTTTCCACACTGTAGACTCTTTCCCTGAGACACAACATTACAAGCCTATCACTACTATATCACTATTTCCATGACAAATGTTTGAACAAGTTCCATTCTTTAGTCCTACTAGTTCATACATTTACAGCTAAGACTTACTATGCTACATCCACTAAGTCAAACTAACCTCAAACAGAATTGCTGTTTTATGAAAGAGACTTTCAAGTGATGCTTCCTGAAATGCAATAATCTTAATCTCTTCAAATCAAAGATAAATCATTATCTAGCCTTCATATCCCTATAATTTTCAGTTCCAATAACATCTTCATTGCAAGTAAGAAATTTTTTCCATAATGTTAAATTTAGTTTTTTTTCTATTGCAACATTTTTTTCCCATTTTTCCATTGTACAAAAAGAAATTTGGTACTTCTCTAGAATAGCAGGGTTTTTGCTTGTGTGGCTGGGAAATTGAACACCACTGAATAAGTATTGTTTTCTTTCTTAAAGTTAAAACTTTTTTTTCTTTAGATATCAGTTGATTAATTCTTAAATGGACCAATTTCTTTGAATAAAATTTTTACATTTATTATTTTACTTTTGGTAGATTTTAAAAATCAGAGATTCATTATTTTTTTTGTATGGTTACCAGTCATGGTGAATTGAATCTTACTGATAAAATAATTATAAAACAAAGACTGATAACGGTAATTTCTTTAATCAATCCAAACCTGCTCAACATCCTCTAACTAAGGATTGTTGCTTTAATTTTATATAATGTTCAATTAATTTATTTTTGTATCTATTATTTATTATTTTTTAACATTTTTATGAAGGTAAGGGAAGTTATTCTGGAGAAGCACTAACCTTCTTTTCATTAGGACTCTCAAAAAGATTTTAATATTTATTTAATCTAAAAACAATTAAAAAAGTACTTCATAAAATTGAAAGTACTTTGTTTTATATTCTTATATAAAATGTATTATTTATTAATTATGTATTATTTATCATTTGCTTTCATTTTTAACTTTTAACTCTAATTCCTACACAAGACACTTATGTCTAAAGTAAAAAGTATTATTGAGGATGCTTTTCAAATTGTTAAATTTTTTTTTAACAATTTATTTTAATAATGTGTTTTCTAGCGTTCACTGAGAAAATTATTCAAGGTGATTTTTGACCAAAACATTTTGACAGGCAAGTACAAATGTGTTCACTTAAGATTGTTTGAAATAAATGAAGTCTTTATTTGTTTCATGTAATGCACATACTTTGAATCTTGTTTATTCAGATAGTAAACAATCATTGATAATTTTTATTACATTTATAGGGGTTATGGGAAATGCTTAATTTCCCCAACACTATATTTTTTAGGCACACAAATGAATGACGAAACTTGCTTTTAGAATAACAACAAAGAATGTTTTATTACATAGTAAACGTACAAGATTGGTAGTATGTCAGTGTCCATGGTGAAGCTAGCAGCAGATAGTATGTCAGTGTCCATGGTGAAGCTAGCAGCAGCGTCTTCCGCAAAAGCATTCCATGGGGAATCAGTAGCAGCGATGTGAGAGAGACATCCGTTACTGCCGCGGGCTCATGGCTCTCTGCCTTTCCTCTGTTCTACAAACAGGACTAGGAAAAATAGTTCTAGAGAGGAATCAATGCGCTCCGCCCGTTGATTGGTCAGTGAGTGACCGAATCTCCCATCGGGGGCATTGATTCGCTAAAGGAAATAGATCTGTGGCTGCTACACATTCTTTGCAGCAGTTAATCAGGTATACATTATTTTCTATCTCAGCCTTTTAGTTGAAGATACTATGAATGAATGTGCCTATTTCTGTGAAAGCGCAGTATGATACCAAATGGGAATAACCATTCAATACTGTCAAACCATTGAGCTATCATCTTAAAACATTAAAAATGTTCTTACTAACCTATGAAGAAAGTTTATGGAAAAGAGACATGGTGTAACAGTGACAAATGTGACGGAAGTAACATTACTGCTCGGTTGAATTTCTTCTTGGAACTTAGCATCATTTGTACAATGTAAAAAACAATTTATATTTTAGTAATACAAAATAATTGAAATTAATAATTAAAACCTGTAAATAAACAAATATTATAATCATTTAGATTTGTCTTTTAATTGTACTTTTTAGAGAAGTATATCTTAAAAATATCTAGATTGTAAAAAAATGTGACAATTTTCTGTAAGAATTTTTATTTTTGAAATTAGTGGTTAAGAAATCATCAAAATTATTTCTTCTAGGTGGATTGTTGTGGTTCATTTTTGACTTTGAAAAATATGTATTATTTTATTACTGACCAATGAGAGATGTGGCCTCATGCTCTTGTGAATTTTTAAATTAAGGTCTCTCTCTGGAGCCTCCTGATTTTTTTATATAAAGTGACTGACCCACTAATAAAATCAGATTGTAATCAGATTTCAAGACAGAAATAAGTTTTGAAGTAGAAAGGAGTGATGTAACTCTTTGGAGTAGGACACTGCTGATTATGATGGTTTCAAATCTTCTAAATTTCAATCTAGACAGGCATGAACTAAAATTTCGTACAGAGAGCATATTAAGAACTCAGGCGAAAAATCCATTTGAGTTGTTTTCTGAGAAGAATTTTTAAAGGAAATGAATCCTATTTACTTTCTTCATCTTTGCTGCCATGTTTACAATGTTTCGGCCATTGTACGCTCTGGCCTTTTTCAGGTGCTAGGAATTTCGAACTGAAACCCTTTATTACAATCATTGGGGTATATCATTCTCATTCCTTGCATAGATCCTCTTTTGGTAGTCATGAGTTATCTTCCTCTATTCCTCTAAGTTACTTGTTCACCACTGCTGTAGCCTGGCATTGAACTCACAACTCTTTGGGTCAAGTCACAGGAACTAACCTTAAGGTCATATGGCCCAGTGAATATAGACGTTGGTTAGTTCCTGTGACTTGATACCAGGCTACAGAAGTGGTGAACAAGTAACTTAGAGGGTTAGTGGGTGATAACTCATGACTACCAAAAGAGGCTCTATTCAAGGAATGAGAATGATATACCCCAATGATTATAATAAAGAGTTCAGTTCAAAATTTCTAGCACCTGAAGGAGGCTGGGGTGTACAATGGCCAAAACATTGTACAAATGGCAAAAAAGATGAGAACAATAGTCCAAATAATGTAAATAGTGTGTTTTTTGTATTGTTCTCTATTGATTTTAGTTACTAGTGAATAGTGGTAAGGTGGGTGTGTTCGTTAGGGAGTAGTCAAACTTAAATTTTTCAATATCCATGATAGGTTATAAATTATGAAAAATAGAATTCTTATTCTATGTGTGATGCCACTTTTGGTAGCCATGTAGTTATCTCCCTTTAATTTAATTCTTCTAAGTTATTTGTTCACTACTGCTGTAGCTTTGTATTGAACTCACAACTCACAACTCTTTAGGTAAAGTCACTGAAACTAACCAATGTCTATATCCACTGGGCCATGTGCCTTTGAGAACAACAGCTGAAATGTCATAAATATGGGAGCAATAATGAGGACAATAGTCAGAATAATGTAAATAGTGTAAATACTACCTCATCACATATGAAAATGAACATCTCTATATATATACCTGCATTCACTCCTTTTTGTAATCTTACTGTTTTATTGTTAAAAGTATATAATTGTATATTCATCCATTTACTCTATTCTTTGAAGAAACTTCAATGCATTCACTATCTCTCTAAAAGTATATCCCCCAAAAACAGTGAAACTACAACAAAGTTAAGAAAGAAATGTGCTTGGCTAATTCTAAATTCAACTTAACAGTGAATATAAAATGATTAACTTGTTTTTATGGGTGGCTGGAGGAGTGCAATGCATAGGGCAAAAAGGAGTGTTGTCTTCTTACATTTTTATTTGAATGTTTATGAATATTAGAAAATAAGAAGCAGATAGCCATTTTGATTCATTTTTAACAATTAATGTATGAAATGGTTTTCTTTTTTTTTTAAACTGATTTTAATAAAAATTAACTATTTCTCAGTCAAAACAAAGTTCCTAATAACTTGCAAAATTTCTTGTAAAATGAGTGGGTAGATTCAGAGATTTTAGTGTTAAACTGATTTGAAGTTTTGTTTCCTGATTGTGTTATATGATAGTACAGAAGGAAAACTATTATTTCTTGATTAAAAGAAAAGAAACAGACCTTCTTTCTTTCAATAACACTTATAAAAGTCACACTTCACAAGTTGTTTTTGTAAAAATATTCTGATGCAACAGAGCAAAAAAATCTATCATAATTTCTAGTGTATTTCATGGGTAGTTTAATGAGTAAACAAAGTGTTATATATTTGGATGTCTGATGTTTTGTAAGTGGGGATAAATTTAAGATTTAGCCTACAAAATAATAACAATTTCTTCTTTTACATTTCATCAGATAGAGAAAATTTAAAAAAAGATAAAGTTAACATATAAGAGAGAAATGGAAAGAAAGAAGAGAAAGAAAAGGGAGAGAGGGAAAGAGTGAAATAGAAAAAGAAGGGGAGAGAGAAAGCAAGAGAGAGTATTTGTATTGTAAAAAGTATAAAATATGTCAACCTGTGAATGTGCATTATTTAACTTTCCAGATAAGATCTGAATAAGGTTGAGTGGCTGCACAGATAGAGAAATTAGATTGAGCAGTGCTTTAAAAAAGAAAAAAACTGTTAACAAATAAGAAGCAAGAAGCCATTTAGATTATTTTTTAAAAATATATGAAATGATTTTCTTTTTAGTATTTGGATTTTAGTGAAAATAAAATCAACAAAAAACTACATATTTTGCAATTTATACATGTATTCATATATGGAAAATATAATATACAAATCTATATATAAGTCCTAATAATAGGTAACTGAATGACAAAATAAAAAAAAATTTTGTTGCACATTTTGTTCTTCAAAGCCTCATTAGTCTTTATGAATGGAATTTTATATTATATGTAGTGTGTGTGTGGGGGGAAAGAGAGAATATAACAATATATACAGGGTGCGATGGATAAATTATCACTATTTTATAATAATTTATAAATTGTGGATAAAGTGTGTGAAGTTATATTTTGTTATTTTCATTCAAGCATTTTTAACATTCACAGTTATTACCAAGAACCAATGTGGTATTTGTGTGGTAGTTAGTAATTCTTTATCGGTATCTCAGTATTCTTTAGGAAGCTGGATATTTGGAATAGTCTAATGTCTACTGACTGTTTGGGAAGGAAGTGATATAAAAAGAATGTGATCTATTTATTTACTAATTTAATTAAAATTCTTATTCTATTTTTAATATTATTATTATTATTATAGAATGTGTGCACACATTAATTATGTAATAAGCACTTCAGGATACCTTCTCTTGTGGTGAATAATATTTTATTTAATGTGAATTGTTTATTTTGTATAATAGTTTATATCATGCTTGACCATTTCAAACATTCAACTTCCCAAAGAATACCAACCAGGCTGCAGAGAAAGGAATTCTAACTACCACACAGACACATCTGTTCTTGGTAATGACTGCAAAAGTCAAAAGTACTTGAACAAAAATAACAAAATATGAACTTCAAATGGTTCACCCACAACTTC
Source organism: Ascarosepion bandense (assembly GCA_037127315.1). Taxonomy (NCBI): domain Eukaryota; kingdom Metazoa; phylum Mollusca; class Cephalopoda; order Sepiida; family Sepiidae; genus Ascarosepion; species Ascarosepion bandense. The sequence goes on from JBBBDQ010000192.1 coordinate 4,806,366, forward strand.
AAGCACAATACTTGGTGCCTTATCCAAAAATTGTAAAAATACAATAAAAATTAAGCAGCTAGACCTTATTGATTCTTTTTAATCAAATTTGTTTGGATAAATACTTGCAGCCTGAATATACCTATTATAATTTTGTTGAAGACTAATGAAAGTTCTTTGTAAAATTTTTCCTTTGGTTTAGACTGTTTTTCTTATTTCTATGGAGAAACTTGGCATAAATTGTCCAATGTTTTCTGAATACTTTCAGCTTTTTTAAGCCATTATCAAAGAATTGTTTGTGAGCTGATAGGTTTGTATCTATAGGCATGTATCATGTTTCATTGATGCAGTTTTTTAAGAGAAAAATGATATAGTACCCACCAATTCCTGAAGATGTGTCATTCAAAAACCACCAAAGAAGTACAGTCCTACCAACTCACATAGCATTTTTTGATAATGATATGTGGAAAGTGAAAATGTTCTGAACATTGGACAATTTATGTTCAAACTCTCCTCAGAAAACAGAAGATAACTCAAATCAAAGGAAAAAAATTAAAAAATCTCCAAAAAAGAACTTTCATTGGCCTTCAGCTAAACTGGCATAAATGAAAGAATTGCTGCCCAAATGCATGCAATATACAGAGCATGATTCCCAGAAATACCTTCCACATAATGGTAAGATATTACCCAGGTGACGACACCATTGTCATTAATGTTGTACCAGTATGTAGGAGAATGTGAGAGGTGTTTCTGTTGCATCCTGTATAAAGAATCAAACACTTCTTGGTTCATGTAGAGTAGAAAGAAATCTGATGCCAAATAAAGACAGTTAGAAATAGAAAGCAGAATGATAAACTTTAAATCTGGGGAAAGATGTTAGATTTGTTGACATCATCAAACTTAAAATATGGTTTTAAGCGGCTCGGAATGAGAAATCGGGGAGTTGAGTTCAAATTCCAGTTTAACTCATTGCATTCACTTATGCGCAAATACCCCTGGGAAAGGTATTAATCCGTCTCTTCCTTCCAGTTATGGGTTAAATAACAGGACAGATTGGGTTCTATAGCCTTGGCTGGCAACCAGTCTACTGCAGAAAGCAATGGCAACCTACTGCGGGATAATCTTCTGCCCAGTCAGTCATGTCTCTTTCGAGACATGATCGTCCAAGCGTGTTTCACGTATGGCACTAACTGACTGATATACAAGGTTATCCACAAATAATTTAAGGTTAATTTGCTCCACTTGGTGAGAGGTTGCCATTTGTTCTGAGCTGAATGGTTCCCTCTCAGGATTCATCTTCGTGTGTATGTGCGTGCATGCAATGTACGTTTGCATGTGTATGTTTATGTGTGTGTAAAGCTTGTGTTCTTAAGGGACTTGTTGTCACTTCTAGCAATATGCTGTAACAAAATCTTTATCTGTAAAGAATAATTCATAAAAATACTATTTGAAAATTTGAATACTAAAAATAAATAAGATCAGCCGAAAGAGACAGCCTCGTGTATAATAGTTTATAATATCATGCTTGACCATTTCAAACGTTCAAATAATTAAATTGGCTTATTTAATTATTTTCTTACTGTTACTGGTTTTCACTGTTCAAGCCCAGATAAAAACGAACTTTTCAAGGTTGGTAATTGGTGCAACACAATTGAATTATTGTCCTATATATTATTTTTAAAAACTGTCTTTGGTGGAGGTTAGTAAATATCAAAAAAGAATTAAGCAGTAATATAATTTTTTTTACTAACATTATACAAAATTACACTTTTGTGTCAGATGTATTTTGTGGCATTATCGGGCTTCCGTAGACGAAGAAAATCAGCCAACCAGTGATGACGAAGCTTGAAATAGAAACAATTGACAGTAAATCCAAAGCTTCATATTAACATGGCGGGGAATGTACGTGGAGCAATGAGACCGCAAGGAAGATCTCCTCCGTTTCTCTTAATCGGGCTGTGTGTGGCCTTGTGCATTCTAGGTTTTAACTATTGGAGCCTTTCTTACCGGAATAGGGAACTGGCTACACAAATTGTGGACCTGCAGGATCAGGTGCGGCGTGCGATGTCCAAGCGAATGACGGCTGAGAGGCGAGGAGCGACTGTCGTGGAAGAACTCAAAAAATGCGAAGGCACTTTGGATATGGAAAAGAACGAAGTTGCTAAGAAGGACAGTGAAGTCATTTCGACTTCAGAACAGCTTAGAAATAAAGTAGCAGAATTGACAGAATGTGAAACTAAGAATAAAGACGTGGAGGAAATTCGGACAAATTTGGTAAGAAGAGTTTTCACTTTATTAAAAAATAAAATAAAACTGCTTTGAAAAAGCAGTGTAAAAGTAAAAATATTTTCAAGTAAAAAAAACAAAACAAATCTTTTTTTCTTCTTTAAAATTCTGAAGTACTAGAAATCAAGTTAAAAAAGAAGAAGAATGACAAATTGCGCGCGTTTAAAAATGAACTGCGAAGGGTTTTTTATTTTTTACTTTTTTTCTACTTTCTCCAACCATAGTCCTGTTGTTAGTCACAAAGTGACAATATTTTTTAGCTAAAAAAATAAAAACAATAATAAATAAGATTCGGTTGTTTTAAAAATGTTTTATGTGTACAAATTCTAATCACTAGTGTTGTCAAGAAGAGTCTTGTAAGTTTATTTTATGTTTGATTTAAGGAACTGACGCTTGAAAATATAAATAATCAAATAGATAATTTTAATAACAGAACAACTTAATCGAAAACGATAAATATTTTCGGAGACTAGCAATATATTTGCTTGCTTATGTACAGATCCATTTATGACAACATCATCACGTGATTTTTATTCTTCTCTAGTAAATATTTGCTATTTCAAAAAGAAAAAGGTTCATTGAATTCTCTATTTCTCCACAGCACTGACTCGGTGTTTTAAATAAGATATGAATTTGATGTTGGCAAAAGTTCTGAAAACAGATATACCCCCAACCCAAAAAAAAAACCCCTCGTTTTATTAAAATATTGTCTTGCCCCCCCCCCCCTCTCTGAGCGAAAATAAAGAATTTTGTCAAAAAATTGACAATTTAAAATTTAGATTTTTTTTTCTCATTCAATAGCTTCTTTTCTGTAATTATTTTATTTTTTGTCTTAAGTCAAATTTATTTGTTGGATAATGTTTAAAAAAAAACGAAACCTTTTCTCATCTCTCTTGGAAAAAAAAAATTCGAAAACTTTTCTATAAAATATTTGGCTGTTTTAAAATTTCCTCCTTTTTTAATAACAATTTTAAAAAAATCTACACTCAAGAAGTGCAAGTTTTTTTTTTGTTTTTTTTTCCACTCCTGGGTGTGGTGGAGACGCTCTAGTCAAGCTTTTTCCTTTTTTTTTTTTTTTACTGTGTAATTAAGTATAAAAGTACCTCTCTGTTCTACCTTTTAAATAAAAACGCACTTAAGACGTTATGTTTAGAAACATTGACTAGGTAGTTTTAAAAATGCAGTTCAAGAAATTTTATTTATTTATTTTTTTTTTTACAACCTTGCTCACATTAGGAAACTTTTCTTGTTTTTAAAAACCTTTCATTAAAAACAATAAATAGGTACGGTGGCAAAACTTCTTCAGCTTTATTATTTTTGTGAACAGCTTTAACTATTTCCTTCGCGTTTAAAATAATTTTTACAGGTGCTTCTTAAAAGAGGAATTGTCAAAAGCGTCAAACTAAAAAAAAAAAAGAGTATATAAAAAAAAAATGTGACTTTTCTCTACCTTTGCAAATAGATGTTGTTGACCCATTTTAGTAAAGTTTTTGGTTGACATAAGTTCCCACTGGGCTTCTTGTCTAGTTCACACACGCACACACATAGCTACGTTTTCTCAAATAGTATAGTCAATAATCCTTATTTCTGTCTTTCAACTTTGTCTTGTTGTTTCACCTGTAAATAACTACTCTCGTCACTGAAGCATGTTTTGTTGCTTTCGTTTAAAAATAGATCTGATTTTAAATTGAGTTTGAGTAGACCCTCTATTTCTTGTCTCTTACGATAAAAAGATAACTTCGTTAATTTGTACCTCAGTCCTGAAATTCGAATTTAAAGCTCTTTCGGTTTATGCCACTGAATGAAATTATTAATTTGTAGCATTTTTTTGTCACTTTGTGAAAATACAGGCGTTGTTACCTTCCAAACCTTTCCTAGTGTTTTTTTTGGATAGACAAAGATAAGGTTTTAAATCTTAATCCCAGAGCTGATTTCAATTTCATGAGCATTTAATTAATTTAAATTACCACATAACATTCACCTCACCTTTCACATCTGTTATACCTTTTGAAATTACTATTTTTATCCGTTAAATGATAAAGTGACTAAAAACTAGGAAGTGTCTTTTAGTTTTCAGTCAATTTGCGATTTTTTTAATTTTTTTATGCAAAATACAAAAATTAAATTGTTTGTAGAGGAATATTCTTTCACGCATCCCAATTCAACAATAACCTGATTAATTTAAACAAAAAATAAAATCCCGACATCTCAACAACGCTTCCTTAAAGCTGAAGACATCCGATGTACACTATGTAGACTTCAATTAATTATATAGAATGCAAAGGATAACCATAAAAACTTTGAGATACTATTTAAAAAAAAAAAAAATGCTCATCTTTTAGGTTTCCAGAGGGAAATGGGTCTTACAACTCTTGTAGATAGAACTCACAAAAACTTGCTTACTCATGCAAAGTATTCACATCCAAAAATAATCTCACAAAGCACTGACCAGTTACAGAAATAAAACGCGGATTTTTTAAAAAATTACTTTGTTTGTGATGACCTACAAGAAGATTGATGTGCCAGTAAACAATATATTATTAGATCTTGAGTGTTTTACTTCTTCCTTTCGCTGCACAAATGACAACCTCATTCAGTAACACTCTACCTGGAGTGACTCTTGTGCCTTGTATTAGGTGAACAGTAATAATTAAACAAACCTTGTGAAACATCTCTCTTTAATCAAAACAAAGCTTAAACAGATGTTACCCCCTACTAACCTCTGCCCACAGGTTAGTAGGGGTAACATAACAAGGATATATGATATTAGTCTTCTTTAACAGTTCTATCTACTGTATCTTGTCTGTCTTTAAAAATAAAAGATGTTCAAGCTTGTAGAATGTAGTGAGTAGAGAAAGCATTAAGGGACAAAAAATGACCTTATGGAAAAATTTGACTGAAGTCAGTAAAACAATATTTTTAACAGCATTTTAAAGAATTTATTCTATAAGAGTTTATATAGAAACAAACATAAATTAATTCATTAAAACTTCTCTATCTTTTAATAGTAACCTATTTCTTCAAACTTAGAATAAACTGTTCAGAACAGATTAATACCTGCTTTGTTTTGATAGAAATCATTTTTTTTCTCTCCTGCCATTGCTTGTCATGATTTTGCTGGTTGTATTCTTTTTTATTACTTGATTTATTCAACCTATGCTGCAAGATGTTCTTAGAGACCTACAAGGACTTATTATCAGTAAATACAACGTAAGATACATGACTGATATTGTGATGGTAAGCTTAAAAAGGAAGCTGAAATAATCCTTAGATAAGCTACCAATGGAAAGCAAAAAGAATGAATTATTAACTGTAAGAAAACAATGTATAAGTTGGTAATGTTTAATCCTTGCGCCTGCCAATAAACAGTGTCAAAAAGGTTTTCTTTGACACTGTTATTACTATATACAGTGATACACTATTGTCTTTCGTAATGTTTTTACAAGATTGTAAAAATCTGAACCAAATACAATGCAATATCTGTCATTTACCATTTTATAAAAAAATACTTTTAAAGCATTTCTTCATTCAAAAATCTACAAAGTTTTGATTTAAAAAAAAAAAAATTACAAAATTATCAAAATATGTAGATCAACTACAATGTAATATTTTCTATTTTATTTTTATAAATAACTATAGAAGAAAACTTGAACAAACATGACAAACATAAAAGTATGTTTGTTTCAGAGGAAGTGATACTTTTAACCTATTCTAGTAAATTTATATGGTGAAAGTAAATAAAAGAAACATCTGGAAAATGCATTTTTAAAATAGTTACTCATTATGCCTTTATTTAAATTTTCTTGTTCCCAGATATTTTTACAAATTTATCAATAAAACTATTTTCATATCAATTTCCTTATGAAATGGTAAATATTTCTTTATAGTTGGTTAATATTTTTTATAATCATGTAATTATAATTATTCTTGTAAATAAACAATAGTGTTTAATGTCTTTGTCAAGGGAGTCAAGTTACAGAAAATAAGCAGGCACAAAAGCTTAACTCTCTGGGTTGGTTATGTCACAATTGAGGGGAAAATGTGACATAAAAATTCAATATGATGAGCATGAGTTAAGAACTGGAGCAGTTGTTAGCTACATGCCAAGGGGACTTTTATTGTTTTAATTTGTCATTTTCGACTTGAGATTTCCTGTGTATCTTACCTATCAACAAGTGTCAAGAAAAAACTAATCACTTTCATACAAAATAAGAAAATACTAGGTAACACCAGTTGATATTGTTTGTTTCCTCATATACTTTGGATGACCATTAATTCCAAAGTCACATTCAATGGAATGTAACTGGACTGCTTTGCAACTAGAAAAGGTATTAGCCTTTGTAGCTAAGATGGCCAGTATAGGATGCACTTGATGAACCAATGTGGAGGCTATGTTTGCAATTCTGATCATTATCTTAATTCAGAACTAATACAACACTTTGGTTTTTCCTTACCATATAGCCAAGAGCCTGTACCTAAATTTTAGTCTACAAAATAGTGTTTGATGTTGCATTGCCCTCTACTCTTGGGAATAAGCCGTATTTAATGGCTGTGCTCATTGTTTATGCAGTTTGCAGCTATTGTGTTCATATGAAAATGGGTCAAGACATATCTAGTTTTGTCAGATGTGGATGTTGTTAGCATTATCTAAAATGAGGTGGTACCTATTGGCACAGCAAAAAAAAAAATAAAAAAATTACTGAGTGTTAAAAGCGAGTAAATTCTGGCTGTTAATCTGAACAACTTTGTACTATTTGTTCTGTAACATCAGCAGTTCTGAAATAGTGAAATTTATCCAAAATGTTCAGGGATAGTCACATAGTGTATCAGCAAGTGGTTTGGGTTCAATATGCATAATTTTAAAAATGCATAGGAAAGAGGTTTGGGGAATTGGGCATGTGTAATGAAATCTCAATTTCAGTTGATTCAACTTCAATGAAAAGTAAAAAAAAAAAGTTTGTGGCCATTCTGGAAATTTTCAAGCTTTCTTCCCTTAGAATTTTAGATATTTACTCAGCCAATTCTATGCTGAACTAAATGAGTGAGGGAATAATAATAAAAAAATATATATAAAGATAGTGTTGTGCCAGTCTTCCAAGTATGCAGGTTTATTACTAAACCCTGCTTAGAAAATCAGCATTTGAAATCTTGGCTTTATACAACTGTCATCAACTAGGTTATTTCTCTTTGGTTTGTCATTATTTTCAAAGCTTAGTTTAACACAAGGCTATAGAACACAGGATTGAATGCCTTACTCAATTGTAATTATCTGCTAGGCATACTGGTTAAAATTTCCTCTAAATCAGGTTGACGGGATGGTAATTTTCTTTAACGAAAAGAGATAATCTTTCTCATCCATCTTCCCTTTATTTTATTCATCACTGAAGTAGAAGTGTTTCCAAATCCTGTAGAAAAACACTAATTTGTTTTTATTTGGCTGTTGATAATAGAATATTCACTTATGCTTCTTTTCAACTTTGAGTATAAAAGCTATTGAATAAAAAGAATTAAATCTAAATCCTGGCTCCATTTGAAAGATCTGGGAAAGACCTAAGTATGTGCTGGCTGCAATTCTAATATTGGTGACTGTTGTCTTTGCTCCATTTATCATTCAGATTAATATCTTTCTTTTTTTTCCACATTTTCATGGATGCTTTTTCAATTTCCATACACACATATATATATATATATATATATATATATATATATGTGTGAGAGAGAGAAAAAAAAGGTTTGTCACTTAGCTGATTGATGTTACCTTCAACTTCCAGAGTTTTGTAGGCAGACACTTCTGGAATCATACCATCCACTTATCAGGGGCTATGTATATTATTATGTTAATTTAATTACTCACAAAGGTTTGTTAAAAAAAAGAAAAATCAGAATATTAAAATATTTTTAATACCCAAGAGATGAAATTTGTACAATGTAATAAGGCTGATTAATCTGTGCAGCCCCTTATATATCGTTTGTATGAAAATGCAACACTTTTTTGTTTTCCTCTATCCATTTTCTTAAATAGTAGTTATAGTAAATGGTTATTTTATATACTTTTTAAAAACATTGCAAATAGATATTTTTTATAATTACTGAGCTATAATGAAAATTCATAAGCCTTTCATTTTGTTGCTTTAATTGCCACTAGTAATTGGTACATAACTTAATGATAAAATAGTTTTACATGAAACTATGACTCTAAATCCTCTCACTTTCCACCTACCTACTTATTATTATTGGATAATTTTGGTGTCGAGATTTTTCTATATATATATGTATAGTATTAGTAGTTACTAAAATTCTGCCAAATCTGGTATAAGGCCATAAAAATAATTCTCCCAGCATCAGTCCATATCAATTGTGTTGCATCCCTTCAGGACATGGGCAATTATGGCTTTCAAAAACTCCCTCTGTCTTTTGATCCTTAGCAATTTTTCTCTCTGTAACTGAAAAGGTTACTGCATGAGTAATAACCCAAACAGGTTGGAAATAAATAGTAATATTTATAATATCATGAGTAATAACCCAAACAGGTTGGAAATAAATAGTAATATTTATAATATTTATGCTACTCTTCAATGTCCTTTCTATCTTTATTTATGCTGAGGCATTTCTGGCAATCTTCTGACAATTTTTGTAATGTTAGACCTGGCTTGTTTTGCAATTTGGTCAGCATACTTTTCCTCATTTCGCTGTCTTTAGCAGCAACTAGTCCTTGGACAAATATGAGACACTTGAAATTGTCTGGGGTAAGTTCTGACAATTTAAAATCGTTACAATGTTTATTCAGAACCCTTCTCCTGATTTCAGCGTCTCTTGTTGACACCAAACTTTGAACAAATATTAAGCATTTAAAATTGACAGGGTTTCTTCCAGTTTGAATCATGCTGATTATTCACAATGCTAGTGAACATTGTAAAGTTTTAATTTTTTTACCAGGTTCATACATTTCCATCTTTTATGGAACAATGATGTCTTTGAACTGAATACTTCTGAAAGTAAAGTAACTTTTAACTTTCTTTAAACCTTAGGTCACTATTTTTCTTTGGTAATATATAATTCATAAACTTTGTGTATTCAACAATGCCTAGTTTACTTAAAACAAGCCTGACTTTTTTGTGATCAAACCAATTTGCACAGATTTTTATTTTTATTTTTTTTTATTTTTTTGTTTTTAAGGTTTTCATATCTGTGGAAATGCAACAAAAATGTTATGTCTTCTTTTAAGCTATAATTAAATTCCACTATCATAAATGTGATAGTATCTTGAGAAAATTACTTACTCCAATAACCACTACATTACACAGACACACACACAGTTATTTGTGTTTATGCAAAGAGAAAATTGTTATGGCTTTTAAAATAATTTTTCTTTTTTTTATTTTAGCTGCTGAACCATTGAGCTACTGTTGTAAATGTATGAGATGTTAAGTTGCCATTGTCTTTCATGGCCAGTAGATCAGACCTAAAATCTCTTAATGTTTATTGAGAAAATATAATATAAAGCAGATGTTTGTCTCCTTTTAGTTTTAATTGCAATTAAATTGGATTTAAAAATACCATTGACACTAATGTTTGGATTTTTCAAGTGGACATTTTTTGTTAAGTCCACATTGTTGATGCTAAAATCTATTTAAGAGAAACAATGTTAGGGACATGCTCACACTTGAATGAATTGTAATAATGATGGCTGGAAATTAATGATATTATAAGTGGAGATAATCAGTTTTTATTTTATTGGAGGTATTAACTAGATTTTTTTTTCTCTACTCATTATCTAATGTATTAATCTCGGCTGTTCTGAGCCTGATTGAGGGAACCAGTGAAAAGTGATGTGAAGTGTTATTTTTGGGATATGAGGCCAAGAGAGAACTAAAAAAATAATTGCCTATTAAATCTAAGTGAAGTAATTACCAGAAAAATGTTAATTAGTCACAATAATGAAATTGTCTAGGAATAATATGAAGACCACAGCAAGTTTTGAACTAGTGGATAACTTGGTAAAATGTATTAAGCTAATTGCAACTAAATCCCCAGCCTCATCTGCTACACCCCTACTTTAGCTTAAGTGAGTTGACATAACAAATGGAAGCTGTATGACATCAGTCTTTGTATAAAACTTGCATTTTGTTTACTTGAATACTATTCATTCAAAAATCTTATAAAAATAAATTGGCTAGAAAATTTTGCAAACTGTCAGCAGTTCTGTTTATGACAATAAACTGCTTCTGGCAGCAAGGCCACTAATCAGGAGTGTAGATTTTGAGGAGCATGGAACCACTTGTTGTTTCCAGGTCGTAGTACCTGTTAGGGTCCAAGTTATGAGCAAATAGTAAACCCCAGAATAAAATTTTAGCAAAATACCATATCTCTCTATCTATCTATCTCTCTATCTATCTCTCTATCTATCTCTCTATCTATCTCTCTATCTATCTCTCTATCTATCTATCTCTCTATCTCTCTATCTATCTATCTATCTATCTATCTATCTATCTATCTATCTATAAAAAGTGGGTATTAAGGCAGTTTAATTATTTAAACATATCGTTAGATATAATAGACAATGATTATTGTTTAATCACAAACTGTTCTAAACATTGTACTTTAGCTTTAATTTCTGGTAAAAATAAAAAACAAAAATTGTCCAATATTTGGATATTTTTTATTTCACTTATTATAAGCTTTTATTAAGCTTAGATCCAGGACCAGTGTCATTTATTAAAAAACCAAATGTTGGACAAGTTTTGTCTTTATTTTCACCAGAAATGAAAGCTAAAATATTGTTTAGAATGGCTCATGACTAAACATAATAGACATTATCTCTCTCTCTCTCTCTCTCTATATATATATATATAAAATCTTATTACCACTCATGATGATACTATTTAAAAAATAAAAATGAAGAACTGGCTAGCTAAGCAGTTTTGAACCTCACTCAACAGAGCTAAATCAAGGTTAATAAAGAAATAATTATCATTTTGGGAAAATAAAGATGATGTAGTGGGTGGGGGTCTTCAGTGGAAATGAAGAAAAATATATGCTGAGGGCTTTAAAGATTGAATAAAGATGGCCTCAAACACTTTGAGGTGGTAACTAGAGTGGGATGTACTTAAGATTCACTGATTCATAAGCTCAGTTCTTGACCTGCGATGAAACATCGTAATTGCAACATTTAATTTATAAAAAACTTGGATCTTCTGCTAATCCTAGTGTTAGTTCACATGTTCTGAACCTTTCTTCATCCCAATTGTCCATGGCAGAATTATTTATTGTCTCGCATTTTTGTGTCCCTCACCTCGCATATTACATGAGAGGAGATTTATTCAGCGTTTGAGGTTTTGCTTGCCCAGTTGATTTAGCCAGCAAAATTAGTGACCTGAAAGCTAAACTTAATGATATTGTACATTCCTACACAGGTACTCCTGTTTCCTTTAGTGAGTCAAAGTGGAACAGAGCAATATAAAGTTCACTTCAGTGTAATAAGTCTTTGGTTATTACGAAACCTGATAATCAAGAATGATGTTAACAAGATGACTGTCCTTAAAGATACTTCCAAATTTGTTACGTCCTATAGACAAATATGACTCTACAATATCTATTGGGGCTAAATTTAAAAAACAACTACTTAAATGTAAGGTTTACCCACTGAAATTTCTATGAAATTAGACCCACGGTTTCTATTCATCCCCGTCTGTATGGTTTGCTCAAAACACACAAGGTTAGTGTTTCATTGAGACCTATTTTATATATGATTGGGTCTTCCCAACATGACATGGCTTATAACCATATTACAGCCTGTTTTGAAACAGAACAAATTCTGTATTAAAGATTCATTACATCATTATATGTTAACCAACAAATTGATGTGTTATGACATTTCTAGCCTTTTTACCTGTGTCCCTTTAGCTGAGATTTGATATATCTGCTGATGCCTTATATCATAGTCAATTATTACCTCCCATTATTCCTGAGGAGATATTTGTTGAATTGATACAATTTGTCACAAAGTCCATTGAATTTAGTTTTGATGGTGAATTGATAGTGTTTCAATGGGTTCTCCCTTGGGACCCATTTTAGCAAGCATTTTTGTTGGATTCTATGAGGAGAATGCATTATCGGAATCTAATAAACCCAATGTTTATTTCTGTTATATAGATGACACCCTTTTGTCCCTTTAATGATGAGATTGGAACAGACCATTTCCTTTCGTCCCTTAATAATATGCATCCAGCTTTAAAATATACACAAGAAAAGGAGATTAATTCTTCCCTTTCTTTTCATGATGTTTTGGTGAGCAGATCTTCCTCTGGTTTTCTTCAGTTTACTGAAAACCAACATTTACTGGTTTGTATATCAGGTGGGATACTTTTTGTCTCCCCCTCCTCCCACAAAAAACCTAATTAAGACCCTTACTCATAGGGCCTTGAGTTTTGTTCTAAATCTAACTTAGATGATGAACTCAGGTTTATTACTACCACTCTCTGTAATAATGCCTATCCATTGGATGTTGTCCAATTAGTGATTAGGAATAAGGTATTTGAGTTCAATAAATTTAAACCAGCTACAGTACAAAGATGTCCCATGTACCTGCCTCCCTGGCTGGGTTCTGTCAGTGATAGATTTGCCAAGCGGGTTTCTGTTGCAAATCAACACTGTTACTTTGCTGTCAACACTTCTGTAGTTCTTTTTTTCTGCTAAACCTGTCTGTCTTTTTCTTTTTTCTTTCTTTTTTTTTTTTTTTTATTAAATGTAGTTGTGGGTTGCACTACATAGGGAAAACTACTCAAAGACTAGATGCCAGAATTAAACAACAGGTATCTGCAAAAATCTGTAATTTGAACTGTTCTTCGTCAAACAGACTGACCCATCATATGGGTCTTCTATTGCAGAACACCTTATAAATAACCATAATTGTACTGCTAATTTTAGTGTGGATGCATTTTCTATCTTAAGTATGTCCCATGCTAGTTACACCTCAAAGTGTTGGTCATCTTTGTTCAATCTTTAAAGCTCTCACTGTATAGACAGAAGGAGTTTTCAGTTTTATTTTTTTAAATATTACGAGTGGTAATAATAAATATTTTTGTCTATTCATGGCAGTAATGAAGTTTTGTACTGCCAATCATATCTATATATATATATATATATATATATATGTGACTAACAATAGATATTTATAGCAAAATGACAAACTATACATGTAGTTGAAGCCATAAAATTGTTCAAAATATTTAACTTTTGACATTAAATAACCCATAGAGCTTGATATATCACTAAACAACATCAATCAACAAACTCTCCTCGAAATAAGCATTTGATTTTCAAATAATCAACTTATTCAGAACCTGGAAAGTAATCTTAATGTGTCATCCTGTAGATAGAAATAAAAGCATGTACTCAAGTGTGTTTATGGAGATTAGTTTAAGCTGGGCACTCACTAAATGCAATTTGTAAGAAGCTGTGTTGGATTGTCACCCTGCTGCTGATGGGTCGCATATTCAATTTCTGAATGAAACCTATTGATGGGTATCACAGGAAAAATTGTAATTAACCTGGAGGCACGATTCTCCCCCCTCTATCCTGTATTTCAAAAATTGTAATTAACCTGGAGGCACGATTCTCCCCCCTCTATCCTGTATTTCAAAAATTGTAATTAACCTGGAGGCACGATTCTCCCCCCTCTATCCTGTATTTCAAAAATTGTAATTAACCTGGAGGCACGATTCTCCCCCCTCTATCCTGTATTTCAAAAATAAAGATAATCTGAAGGACTACTCCAAAATTTGTGAGATGAATTTTTATAGCAAACTTACAAAGTACATCCCACTCTAGTTACCACCTCAGACTCAGATACCATAAATAAAACTTAAAAATTTCATTAAATTGATAAAAAAGCAGTTTATAAGGAATTCAAACAATTTTTTTTTTTTTTTTTTTTCTGGTCATCACTCAAACAGAATCCCATATTTGAGATATTTCTACTTTTAGTACTGAGATTTGGTCTGTGAAATGTTATAACTACATGTAATCTTCAATTTATCAGTTTCAAAGATAAGGACCACATTTGTTCTTGACACTTATTGATGGGAACTGAACTATCATGAAGTTTTGTTGTCTCTGCCACAATTGAAGTTGAGAGGAATCTTTGCTATTAATAACCTCTGTGATATTAGTGATAAGGCCCCATATTTCATCATTGACGATCTCAAATCTTTTTCATTAATGTCAATGAAATTCAGTACAGATTTACAGTTCTGTTATCAACCTCCCAACCTTAAATTGTCAAGTGAATGTACTATTCACAAATTGGAAGGAGCAATGTGAATAGAAAAAGGCTACTAAAATCTAATGTGTTCTTGTTCATGTTTAGTATTATGCATTCAGTAACTGAATTCTTTTACTGAATTGTTCAAACCTCATATATCAATAGCATTTCACCTACTGAAATCAAATATGTAGTTTCAATATTATATGGAATTGAAATTTTCCATCTCTTGTGGGGATTTAATAATGATGATGCTCTTTTAAATTATTTTTGAACTGGTGAACATTAGATTTAAAGTAAAATACTATAGTTGGAAGCAGTAAATTTTGAAGAGTGCAGGGAAGTATGATGAAATCCTAAAGCTTCTACTAAAGTTTAAAGTATTGATGCTTGAAGTTTCTGGAAATTCTTCATTATTTGTTGTGTTGATTCTTATGTCTTGAGTGATACCATAGTTTCTCCCAGTAATTTGGTGGCTTCCATTCATTGTGTTTACAGTTTGTCAGATACATTTAACTGCCCTCCTGCTCCAACATATATGGGAGTTGTTTCATTTTTATTTTACCAAGTGGGGGGTGTTGCTTCTAATTTGAATATGTGTTCCATGTTTTCAGAATGAGACCTTTTATCAGGTATCACTTGGTATATAAGAATTTGTTTTGTGTTGCAAACATTAAGTAGGATTGTGGTAAACACAGATCAGTACAGATGCAAAAGAGGCCCCAGATTGCATATGGACATCTCTGTTAAAGATAGTTATATCTGCATTTCTCTGTTAACATTTAATTGACTTAGTATATCTAAATCCGAGTCTTTGGCAACTGTCTTATGTCACTAAAGCAATGGGAAAGCCATCAGTGGGTAGACTGCTTTTGGTAAGACTAGCTTTGCTATTGTCAGAGATCTGATGTTTTGTAAAAACATTCATTCGGTGCATTTTGTTCTGGAAGTTACGTGCCATCTGCCAGTGTTGTGGTTTTTGAGGCAGAGGCCTCACTTGACATTATTCAGTTTTTATTTATTGCCATTTCTTCCTTCTCTGCCTGTCCCCTCTTAATTGTTAAGAGAACAATCTGTTACCTGTTAAGTGTTTCCTTCAACACACCCTTGCCTTATTTTTCTACATGGATTGTATGAAAACCTTCAGCACGATATACTTTCTCTTCCATTTACATTGGTTCATAAATTCAAGCTGCACTTACAATTCATAGAATAATGAAAAATAGTTTTTGTACATCAGACAACATATTTCAATGTTGTTAAAACTTAGTGGTAGGATGCTACTATATCTAAAATAAGAAAAAAAATGTTTTGGGACAATTATCTTCTGTCTGTTTATGTATATATGCATGCTATGACTGATACAAATAAATCACTTTTATTTTGTCATTAACCACAGTGAATTTACCTGTTTTGATAAATTTTGCATGCAATTAATTCAACTTATGAAAAATATGCAAGTTCAGTTATTTCTTATAAGATTGAGTTAATGATCATTTGAAAACTATTAAAAATTTCTATTTCAAAATTGCTTGTGCTAATTTCATTTTTAATTTTTTTATTCACTCAATTGAGGTATCAATTGCTAGGAGTTGTTAATGATATTACAATAATTAAAAAGTACTTTAAAAACATCCTTAGACAAGAGCAGTAGAATGAAAATAGACTATCCTCAGAGATTAAAGAGTTTTGTTTTACAGAAATATTTTTATTTTTTCAGGTTTCTATTTGACTATATTTTATTTTCAGAAAACCTGTGAGGAAAACAACATTGGAATAAATCAAGAACTGCAGAAGAAGAAAGGTAATAGCATAATCTCATTTTCTATATTGGATATTCAGATTTGTCTTTCATACAAATGCTCAATCATGGTTTTATTGCACACACACACACACACACACACTGGAACAAAATGATGAAAACGCCTTGAAATTTCAAGCAAATTTATTTCAATATGGGGTAGGACTACCTTTGGCAGTAATTACAGCTTTAATTCTGCATGGGATCAACTCTTACAAAGTTTGAATTGTTTCCAGAGTAATTTTTATCCATTCTTCAGATAGAATAGTTTCCAATTCTTTCAATGATGTTGATGCTTGGGGTTTGTGGTGGCCAGATAAGATGTTCTACTTCACTAGAATGTTTCTCATGCCATTCAGCTACAACTTTCATAGTATAAATGAGTACATTATCATTCTGAAAGATAGCATTTTCCTCTGGAAACAGTTTCTGAACCATAGGATGAAGTAGATCACTTAAAATTCTTGAATAATACTGACTGTTGATTTTAATAAACTTATTTAAATAATATCTGTTAAAAAAAATAAAAAAAAGTACTACTAATATTAAATCAACAAACCTAAAAATAGACAAGCTTTTGACAATTTAGTTAAATTTTCCAAATTATGCTATTATGGTACTAGGTTACATTATTTGGACTATTCTCATTTTCATTGCCATTTTCATAACATTTTGGCCATTGTACGCTCCGGCTTTCTTCATGTGCTAAGACTTTCAATCAAGCCCTTTATTACAATCACTGGGGTATATCATTCTCATTCCTTGTGCAAAGCCACTTTTGGTAGTCATGAGTTATCTCCCTTTATTTTAACTCTCTAAATTATTTGTTCACCACTGCTATAGGCAGGTACTGAACTCACAACTCTTTAGGTCAAGTCACTGGAACTAATGTTCATATTCATTGGGCCATGTGAGAATGATCCTAGTGGCCTAGTGAGAATGATCTACCCCAGTGATCATAATAAAGTGTTCGTTTCAAAATTCCTAGCACCAGAAGGAGGCTGGAGCGTACAACGGCTAAAGCATTGTGAAAATAGCAACGAAGATGAGGACAATAGTCCAAATAATGTAAATAGCGTAAATACTACCTCATTTCAGAAGTATAGACAAATAATGGTACTAGGTGTTTCCATTATTTTGTCAACCCCTTGTATGGATGGTATGTATGTTTCTAAAGAAATATTTATGTATTAATCTGGCAAATTTTACCACTTAAATGTTATTTTAAGATGTTCATAATGGAGTAGACACTTCATATATTTTTCATTTACCAAACTGAATATTAGAAATCTTATTAAAGAAAATTATGGTCTTCCAGATATGAAACTGTGAATCTGTAGCAAGAATTTTACTTAAAGGTGCTATTCAGTCAATGTCTTTCAGGCTGATTTGATATAAACTTGTTAGATCTAATGTGTATTTCTCCTGTCATGGGGAATATAGCATTTAATAAGTAGTTTTTATCCAGTGTGTGTATGATTGTGCACACAATTTCTGTGGTTGTCAAACTGAGGAGATTCAATAGTCTAAGCAAACAACCTATATTGTACTTGCTACCTTTGCTATCAATGTGCCTTTCAAACATTCTGTTAGTGAATCAATTTAAACAGGTTGATGTATGTGTGTAAATTCAGAAATTGTGCTATTGTTTAGAGCAAAATAAATGCTTCTGTAAAGGTCACACTGATTATCAGTAATATTTGTTGGATATTATGTATCAGCGATTTTAGGATATTAATCTCTGTTGGTGTTTTGGTTTTCAAATTGTCTTTAATACTTAGTCTGTTTCTATGACTGTTACTGTGATAATTATTAAAGTTCTTTTGGGCTTCAATTTCATCCATGGCAAAATGTGAAAATGTCATGTCAACTGAAAAAAAAAATAATAATCTGAAGGGAAAAAAAATAATTTAAATTGTGACTGCACCTCATTTTATAAATGAGATGCAATCACATTATTTTGATTTTATTTATTTTTTATTCATTTATTTTACTTTATTTTATTTATTTTTTAAGAACTCTTCAGATTTGTTTTAACAACATTTTTAACCTTAGCAATTATTGAAGAGAAAAATAATTAGTAGATAGATTGAATGTTTACTGGAAGAAGGTAGATTTGTGGATCAAATTTTAATATAAGTAAGACTTGGGGGGGGGGAATTACAGTGAGGATTATATTTACAAAGATTAATTTTCTTGGATTTTTAAAAAAATTTTTTATGAATTCTCACAAACAAAATGTTAATGTGTTGACATGGCCAATTAAACAAGTTGACTTTATTTAATATTGATTCAACATTATCAAAATATTATTTTAGCTTTACTTTCAATCATTATTATTAACTTACTCATGTTATCAAATAATGTAATTGCAAATTTATCTATTTAGAAGCTTAAAATAATGAATGATATGTTTAGTTTAAAATAATATTTTACCCTGATACACACATATACATGCAGTTTTAATATTATTATATATAATTTATAACAAAAATGTTATATCACTACAAAAGTAGCTGTTTTGTTTCAACATTACTTGTCTTATCTAATGATTAGGTTTACTTCAAGTTGAGGAGTTTTAAGTTTCCAGACAAACCAAACCCCCTTAATCAGGGAAGCATTGTTATATAGAGTGAACCAATCAAAATAAAGTAATTTCTAATTTGAAGAATGTGAAAACACTCAAAAAACAATTTATTGGGGCATTAATATTTGATTAAAATAGAGATTAGCATTATTATTCAACTATTAGATTCACTTCACTTTATTTTTATTGCGAATTTTTTAAAATTGTTTTTTATTGATGTCAATTTAGTCATTAAATTTTAAAGCCAGGTTTGTAAAGGCTACAAAATTGGATACATGTAAGTGCAAATTCATGAGGTCAATACAAATACTGTCATATTTCAGTGCCTGAACAATTAAACATAACTAGATATATACTCACACAAATACACAAGCTAAAAACAAAAAAACATGTGACTAAATCTCCACAGATCATCATATACAAAAGAAAAATATAACCACATACATGAAACTACTTATACACAGCTTCTGGTATAAGTATATACAAATAAGCACAAGAATATTCACATAGAAGCATACACACATGTAAACATGCATAGACAAGAAAAGAAAAAAAATTGTGTGTGTGTATGTATATATATATATATATATATATATATATATATACACACCCCAATATATGCATGCATACAAATTAGCAAGTAAAACAAAATATCAATCAGTTTACTAGTACTGAAAGCCATATGTGTACACACACACACACATATATATATATATATATATATATATATATAAAAACATGACTCCTAAGTACAAACAGTTAAAACCAGGCACTAATAAAAAAAAAAATTCAGAAACATTGTCAAATTGATGCCTCAAAAATCATAATTATTAAATATTAATTTGACAATTAGTGCTATAATAAAATGTGTCAAATATTAACCAGATGATATATGCTAGATTGAAATCTATTGAATATTAACATGATAATAAATGCTAGATTAAATACTTAGCAAATATTAATATTATATATGTTGAACTAAATTAATAAAAATTAATTAGAACATCCAAGTCAGATGAAAATACCCATCAAATAAAGGCAAATAACAATTGACAGCAGTGAAAATAGTATACATAAATTATTATTACAATCCCTATTATAAAGTAAATATTGAACTATGTCTACAATGTAAATTCATTTCTCTAGTTTAACAAGTTAACTTTGTCCTTAAATTTGATAATTTCTAACTTCTCATTGAAACAAAGGTAGCAAGGATTACAGAGAGAATTACAAGTTCAAGCCTTTCATTTAACAAAGGGTGTTTTTTTTTTTTTTTTTTTTTTTTTTTGTTTTTATAACACTAAAAGTACTTGGATAACAAAGTACTGTATTTATAGGAACTAGTAGTGAAAGATAGTGTGTGTTGATACCAGCGGGTTTTTAATAGGTTTTTAGTACATCTGATATAAATTTTTTTGCACATTTTTGGTATTTGAGTATATTTATAAGTTGGTTATTTTCAAGTTTTTCATTTTATATTTGTGATTTATGGCTTCCATATAAAACAAAATTAATGGAAACTTAGAAAGCATTTTAAAAATATGTAGTATATTAAAAAATTTTCCTAAATGTGATGCCTTTTCCTCTTTTCACTGTAAAACTATATTAAACAAAACTATCATGTGGATAATCATCATCATCATAGTTAAAAGTAAAAAAATTAAGAACTTGCCACTATTTATGCCAGTGATAATCATTGCTTGTAAAAAATATTTAATTACCAAAAGTCTTTTTTTTTATCATGATGTTATATGTGAATGAGTTGCAAAATCTTTCTTGTTCACTGGTTATTGACTAAGATATAAAATATTTACTGATGACTAATAACATAAATCCAAGAGTAATAAATTTCAAATTTATTAGTGCCAGATTAATGACGTGAAGATATGTTCTAGTTGCACTACTTAACTAGCTTGCTGCATGTCACAATGCTTAATGTCTCTCACTGTTTTCATATACATTTATATTCATGTTCAACACAGTATAATTTTTTTAACTTGTCTGTCAAGATTTTTTTTTCTTGTAGGCAGGAGATTGAAAATATGAAGTTTGTATTGTATTTCTAAATGTATCTTGTATGTCATGCAAGATACATTTAGAAATTTAATTTCTAAATGGCCAAATGATACTATTTTTTTTTTTTATTTTTTTATTTATTTTTTTTTTTAATTCAAAAAAAGGCTAAAACCTGATTCATATGGTGAAAGCTGTACATATTTGCTTCTCCAGAACTAAGTTAATTTTTCAGTTGTTGAGAACATTATTTGTATATATGGGTTTAATTTAATGTTATAGATTTTTAATATTTATTATGTGAGAACTCAATATGGAAGTGTTAATATAGAAATCATCACCACATGGTGACTACCTGAAGCATGATTAAGATCACTTGTTTGTGGTATAAAATTGACAATTACCATACAATGTTGATTTCTATGTCCAGTCTCAAATAAATCGCAAGTATACTTTTTTACTTTTATGGGAATTTAGTATTATATAAATTTCTTTTGACTCCTCCTCCTCCTCCTCCTCCCCCAAAAAGTTTTGTTCATCTCGCTTAAAATAATTATAAAATGACAGCAAATTTTGAAAGATAAAACCTTGTTCATTTAATCATATGTAAAATGTTGATTTAATTCTTTGACTTATTCAAACCACCCTTTTTGTTTACATGAACACTTTGATGTCTCATTCAGCTTAAAAAAAAAAAAAAAAAATGCCTGATTTAATAGTTCATTTATAATAGGTAGGGAAAAATGAAGCCAGGTTTATTTTTAGTTATCCCTGAATGGTAAAAATAAGATCCCAAAATCAGTCTTATTTGTAATTTTCAATTCTATAAAGCTGATTAAAGGCTGTGTGTAAATATTGAGCAATGGGAGTCAAATTCTACCTTTGGGATCTGTAGCAGCTGTTTTCTTTCAGAAAATATAAATAGTACAGCTTCTATTGTAAATTATTAAAAACTCTCACCTCAATACATTGAAGTTAGTACACAAACAAGATTCTCTTGCTACCAAAAAAAATTGGACAGTATTTATCAGTGATTCCTAAAAGTCAAATATAATGGTTAAAAATCCATCCCCATTCTTTCCAGGTGTAATACATCTTAACTGGTAAATATATTAATAGCTAGTAATACATGCCCCATGCAGATATTGCTATGTCAGAAAGTTCTAATTAGAATAATCATATTTGATAAGACAACCTCCAGTATTTTTCTCTCTCCTTCAAAAAATGATTTTAAAATATTTCCTGGGTCTTTATATATCTGGTAAGCTAATATCTTTGATTACTTGTACTTAGCTTATTGCTACAATACTTTTGTATGAAATGAGAATAACTGGGGAAGAGTATTTGGCTATTAGATATGGCGGCTTTTCAAACTGAGAATACTTTTCCTCATGAATATTTTTTTTTCCAAAAGATAAGGGATGCATATGAAAGCTTTGTGAACTTTGGTGAAAGAGACACTTATAACTTTGATGGGCAACAATAAAATAAATGAAGTTTGAGGTGTGGGATTACTCAGTCTTGTCTATTTTCTAGTCTTTCCACTTTAAAAAAAAGAAAAACTTAAAAACAAGCAGATGAAGGTAGTATAATCTATAGAAGATTAACCAGGAGAGCATAAATTGTAGTTAAAATTATTTGTTTGTGTTAATCTTCTGAAATTGCAGTTTATTTGCCCCCCCCCCCCACCTTCAAAAGAGAAAAATCAATTTTCAAGCACACTCATACCCATAGTGGTAAATACATTTTGATCAAATTAGTGTAATAACTTTAACTTTCACTATCTTTTTAAGACCTTTCCTTTTTTGTGTATTTAAATATGCTGATTCATTTAATTATAAAGTTTTCATGTAGTTAAAGAATAAAGCTATATACTTGAAACATGACTGATCTGTTTGCTTTGATTAAAAGGAATCGATAGACATTGTTTCATCAAATATATTCTTTCTGTTAGAACTTTCATGGTCTTTCCGGTTTTTTTTGTTTTGTTTTTGGCCTCCTAACAAGATTCTGATGGTATCCAATTTGATGGCCTTACCCACTCATTTTTTTCTTCTGTCCATGTCTCTAGATTCTAAAAGAATTCTTTTCCCATTGCAATTTGATTGATGCACTGTTATAGTGAGTGCAGATTTTTTTATTTTTCCATGTATGTTGTCAAAGTAAATTGTCCATGTTAAATTAGTTGAAGA
This sequence comes from Ascarosepion bandense, assembly GCA_037127315.1. NCBI lineage: Eukaryota > Metazoa > Mollusca > Cephalopoda > Sepiida > Sepiidae > Ascarosepion > Ascarosepion bandense. The sequence goes on from JBBBDQ010000192.1 coordinate 4,829,486, forward strand.
TGCTTGCAGTGAATGAAATTAGAAAATCTGGAGAAATAGTTTAAGAAATAGTTGCTGGCTGTAAAATAATTAGAATTAAATGTTTGTACTAAATAATCAATTAGTTTTTTGGGTTTTTTTTTTTTTAAATTTTTTTAAATTTCAAATATTTTTCTTTTTTTTTTTTTTTTTTTTTAAATCAGATGAATTATTTAGTAGGATCAAGATTATCATTTGTTAAAGTGTACAAGTATATTTCTGAAATGTTTTTGATTTGCTTTGTTAGAATTTAGTTCTTTCTGTTCCTTGGACTAATTTACTCACTTTACCATTGAAAATATTTACTTATCATAAACATAACATGTTTTAATAAAGTCTTTCTTTTTTTTCACAATCAATCTAAATCTAGCTTAAAGGTTAACACCTGTCTGATTTGTGTTGTGATTTTAAATTCTTTGTGTAGCAACAGATGTGAACAGAAAAATAAAATTGAAGTGAATGGTAACAGGTGATAGCAGTAGCATCCATTGTTTCATAATCAGTCAATCAGTTTTGAAAAAGGTTGCAAGATCAAATTCAAATGTTTACTTTAAAAATAAGCTTTTTATTTAGATTGTTACAGGCCTTTATTATTGATCATGGCTTCTTGGGTCATAAATGATTTCTGACATTTAATTTATGATTTAAAATAAATATGAAACAGAATCAAGTTTAAGATCCTCAAAGGATCTATCAAAAGTTCAAATAATTTTTGGCTTAAATTTGACTAATCTTTTGACCATGTTATACTTGCCTCTCTTCTAACTGCTTCTCTCCACCCATTAGATTTCATTAAAGTCTGACCGGATATTTTTTTCTTTTAACAAACATTTATTTCAAGTCATGGGGGCTTTGACTTCTGTCAAACCAAAGTAAGTGGATGACATTCATTCTCTCTCACTCACTCACTCACACACACACACACACACACACACACACACACACACACACACACACATTGTTTAATATGTAACTAACAAGATTAACTGATAATGCCTATATTAAATACTTTCCTTAATTTTTCTATTTCATTTGTTACATTTCATCACAACTACTTAGTTTTTCTTTGCCAGTAAAGTGTAAAATAAGATAAAAGAAATACTAGTCAATACTAATTATAGATTACATAAAATCTAATAAAAATATTTTTTTTATCTCTCACTAATTGAATCCAAGTAGTCTCGCCATCTTTATTTAATACTATACTTTACTTGAAGAGGAGATGGGCACTGCTAAGTAACTTCAGTACTCTGAGAAATATATTTACAAGTCGATGAAAAAAAAGTAAAAGTGCCTTCTTCATCAGGTTCTCTTAAAAGATCCTCTTGACATTTTGGTGGTTCTATAATGGATTACTCCATTATACACTCTTGCAATGTAGTCAGACCATTACAGCAGTTCTATCATATAATATACTCCACTTTTATTTTATTATATTTTTATCTCCCCCTCCCCTAATTCCTTTTTCATATATTTCTATTTTCTGGGTTCATTATTTCTAAAAAATAAAAAAAAAACAAAAAAACTTGCTTCTGGTAAACTGGATCTCCAAAATGAGTTTTTTTGGTTATTACAAGAATTGAGGGCAGATTTGGCTCTTCATTCAGGATCCTAATGGGAGGGTGGTAATCTATACAACAGAAGACATCTGACTCAAATGAACAAAGTGAAGAAAATACAAAAGAGGTTACTTCATGATTAAGATCAGCAACTTACAGGTTGATACTTGTTTCAGTTTCTTGGTTTCATAAATCATTCTTTGCATAATAATCTTAATGAAAAGTGGTTTCTGTATGGGTTTTTTTTTTTTTTTTTTTTTTTTTTTTTTTAGTCTACTCTCACCCCCTGCCAGCTCACACGTATAGTCTACTTAAGATTCATAAAGATGGTATTTCGCTCAGACCCATTGTTAGCAGCCTAGGCTCGGTATGCCGCTCTCTGAGTCGCTTCCTTGTAGATATAATTGACCCACTGATAGGAAAGTCACAATCATATGTTCAAAACTCCATCCACTTCATGGAACTTATCAAGGATGCTCCCATCCAATGCAACCCCAGATGGTGAGCCTGGATATAGTAAGTCTGTTCACCAAGGTACCCATGGTGGAGGCACTATCAGTAGTTAGGGACAGACTGTCCTCGGACTCCTCTCTAGGAGAACGTACCAGTGTTCCACTAGACAACCTGATGGAGATGCTGACTTTCTGCCCACAAACAACACACTTCGGATTGGGATCAGACATATATCGGCAGGATGAAGGCTTAGCAATGTGCTCGCCATTATCACCATCACAGGCTAACATATACATGGAATACTTTGAAGAGGTGACATTATAATCCACAGTTCTAAAAGCCAACTCTTTGCCCGAGATACATTGTTGACCTTTTCATACTCTGGCCACACCAGGAGGAGGTCCAGACGCTACTCAACCATGTGAACTCCATAAGATATCCATACAGTTCACTATAGAAAAAGAGTGACAACAAACTGGCATTCCTGGATGTGCTAATAACTTGAACAGAGGTGGGGGGGGGTTTAAGACATCCGCATATCACAAGCCAACATTTACTGGACAATACCTCAACTTCAACTCCCACCCACTCATACAATGTAAAGAAAGGGATCGTCCGCTGCCTTCAGCACAAGCAAAAGTATTAATCGGTGACCCATACGAACAGGAAATAGTCAGTATAAGCAGTACCCTACAACGAAACAATTGTCCAGGGTACATGACAACAACTCCAACATACATGGAAGGGAGGGTGCATGAGGATAACAACTCTTGGAAAACAGCCTCAGTCTACCCTATGTGAAGGGGTTGTCAAAAAAAATACAAAGAATCTGTGGTCCATATAACATCAGGACAATCTTCAGAAGTGGTTCTACACCTCGCAGGTACCTCTCCTGAGTAAGGCCCCCGATAGATATGAACATGACTGTGTGTACGCCATTCCATGTAGTTGTGGAAAGAAATATAAAGGAGAGACAGGCTGCCCACCTTAAGTTAAGGCGACAAGAATATCACAAGGCTATAACACGAGGAGAAATAGAAAAATCAGGTGTAGCTGATCACATATGGAGGAAGAAAGGGGATCATTGCCCCCTATGGGATGAAGTTGAAATCATAGAGAATGCCACTGGAAACTATAAACTTATGGCTACAAACTTAGGTTACAAAAATCTCCCAAGCTGACCAAGCAGAGAGATGAACACAGTATAGGAGCCAGTAATATGGAGTGCCAGAGAAAATCATTAGTGTCAAAAATCGCAATATGAACTCTGGTAAAAAAAAGAAAGAAAAAAAAAGGTTACTGGACATTAAGTTTATAAGTTCTAAAAATCCAGTTGTTTTTTTCCTTAAGGACACACAGCACAGACGTTGGTTAGTTCCTGTGACTTGACCCAAAGAGTTGTGAGTTCAATATCAGGCTACAGCAGTAGAGAACAAGTAACTTGCAGAGTTAGAGGAAGATAACTCATGACTTCTAATCGAGGCATTACTACTATACAAGGAATGAGAATGATATACCCCAATGATTGTAATAAAGAGTTCAGTTCAAAATTCCTAGCACCTGAAGAAGGCTGGAGTGTACAAGAGCCGAAACATCATACAAATGGCAATAAAGATGAGGATAGTAGTCTGAATAATGTAAATACTGTAAGAAAATAGTTCCACTGGTGAGAATTGCCAGAAAAGTAACTATTAGTGTAGAACTTATGATTAAACCCATTTGTTAATCTTAGTTATTCATAGTAAGTAGCATGTTTAAATTCATGCAGTATAGATGTCAGGCCAGGATTGATTACATTACAGCTTCTTTGGATTTTGTCTAGATATAATAAATTTATGAATGTACAATATGGATTCTAACAATAAAAACAGAACTTTCAACCCACATTTCTAGCAGTGAGCCTAGCAGTTGATTCAATATAATCAGTATCAACATAATCACTCTACTTCATGTCAGAAGAGAGCATGAGCTCAAGGTCTTCTGGTGGTTAGCATCATCCATGCTGATGGAGGTAGAAAAAGTTCTCTGATTTAATGAGATTAGTTTTGTTTTGGAGGTATTACAATTTGAAAGCCATTCCTTGCCCCAGTTAGCCACTGATTAGAGGTCATTTTTTTTAACTAAGCTGCCAGTTTTATTTTTTGCTAATCATTCTGGGTATGATGATAAACTACATCTGGCACAAGGCCTCTGATCAGGAGGTTTTAAGAGCCACAAACTATTAATTGCTGTTGTTCCCAGATTCACCATGACCCAGGGTGGTGACACTTCTTAAGGTCCCAGATATAGGCAAATAGTTAACCCCACCAAACTAGGGTAAAAATACTATGAGAGTATAAAAATACATTTTTATAGTAAAAATACCAGCGCAAAAAAAAAAAATATCAGCAATACATCTGATTCTTGACAAAAACCGTCTTTGCAAAAATACATCAATGAAACCTGATCTACAAACTGATTTCTTATAAAGAATACATATTCTATTCCTATGAACCTATCCTAAAAATCTTGTTCACATTAAATAACCCATTGAGGTTGATAGGCTGTAAAACAAAATAAACTAAATCAAATTTGTTACATAGACTGTGTAAATAATTGTCCTCACATAAATATCTAGTTGGGAACTGATGGCATTGGGAATATCTATGCAACTACCTGGCCGGTTGCTGTTGGTTTCAATCCAGATAGCTGGTTGTAGATTGACTCTGTCATGGTGATCTCTCTTGTCCCACGTGTTGATTAATCACAAGGTAGTCACGTGAGTTCTCCACTAGCTGTCTCTCTGCCGAACTAAACCAAACATGTTCACAATTGAGTAATAAAAGAAACATATCACCAAGAAAAATAAGTCAACCAATGTTTGAAGTGTTGTAAAATAATGTCTTTATGTACAGAATATACACAATAGTTTCTTGGATAATTCCCAATCCCTGCTTCTATCAAACTGGTAGCGGAACAGAAGTCTCTTAAGTAAATCGAATTATTCTCATAAGCAATAAAGAAAAATCTGGCTGGCAACAGCTCACTGCTCTGAACAGTTTTAAGTTTGTTGTAAGTCTAGTCAACTTGATTCTTGTTTTCCGGAATGTTGCAGAAATTGCCGAAGTGCAGGGTTGTGGTGAGGTTGGTGCGGTTCGTCTTCGGAGACGGAATCGAGGTGGATTTCTTGTTCCGGGTTGGATCACTCTCACCAAAAACTCTCTTCATTTGGCAATTTCAAACTCTGTCTGCGAAGTCTCTTCGTCTCTGTCTTTAACTCTGGTTGGTTGATTGGCAACGGGCTTCTCTACGGTCAGCACCCATCGGCATGGCGATTATCTCTGTCATTACATCTCTGGACAGGGAACTCGGACTTTCTGCCACTTGAGCTGCAACTCAACTGCAACTGAGAACTGCATTGAGTTGTCGATCTCAAAAACTTTATCTGCAAATTCTCTTCTTGTCTGTCTTTAACTCTGGTTGGCCGGCGGGCTCTGTGGTTGGTGCTCAACAACATGGTGCCTATCTTCGTCGTTACATTACCATGCCATGGTGTAGGGCCGACAGTCACTGGGTATCTAACCCCTCATCTCTGCAACTAATAGAATGCTGAGGTTAGCTGCTACTCGTTGGTGTCTTTGGTTTACCCAATAAGATTAGTCTTCTTTCCATGACGTCAACTGTTGTTTCCCCCTTTCGGCACTGGTTCAAAGGACCAATGAGATTCCGCTCAGTCTTATGACGCCATCTTCCCATACCCCTTTTCTGGGCTGGACTTAACTGGTGAATTTTCTTTCTCAGGAAACAATTTTTGGGATTTTTTTTTTTTTTTTTTTTTTTTTTTTCTTAAACAATCGCTATTAACCTTTTTGAACTGGCTTTGCCCAAAACAAGTTGACAAGGGTCTATTGACTCTGTCACTGATATAAGAATTTTCCACACCTGCATTTTTAATATCCATTTCTGAGTCACCGACCTTTTCAGGCATCGGAAAATATTTTCATTATCTGCTCTACCCAGATGTCAAGTAAAATGTCTCTTCTCAGAGTTACTTCAACTCGGAATCAGATATTTGTTATCTTAATTCTTCTCACAATTCACGCTATCAAGACAATTGGATTCAATAATAAAAATGTAAAATCTCTTTTTGGCTATTACTAATGCTCAGCGAAAAATAACAATTGAATTTATCTCTTTCTTTTAGGTTTAGAATGACAATTGTTAGCCCTTCATTGGTGGGCTGAAACCAGCGTCTATTGTTCATGGCACTTCCTGACATTAAAACAAATCTAAGTCTTTTCTTTCTTCCTCTACTTTCTCTCCTTCTTTCTTCAGTTTAAAATACCAACAGAGGAATACCATTTATCTTTTCTTTTTTTTTTTTTTTTTTTTTTTGTTTTCTTTTCCTTCACTCTTATTCGGAGAAAAAAATAAAAATGTCTTTTAGTACATTTTCCTCTGACTTATAATTGTAATTAGATTTTCCAGTTATAGTTAATAATTAATAAAATTAATTACCTCTGTTTTTCTTCTGGTCTATAATAGTAATTAGATTTTCCGGTTATAGTTAATAATTAATAAAATTAATTGCTTCTGTTCCACCCAAAATATTGTTATATATCAATAAAGATAAGAAACCACATAGGTCTCTGAGGGACCCAATATTAATGTGAACTGATCTAGCAACATAACCATTCAGCATGACCTTCATTACACAGTCTTCTAAAAATGATTGAATTAAGCCAAATATTCATCCAAAGACCCCATATCCCTTGAGCTTGTGATGAAAGTTAAGATGCCAAACCCTGTAAAATGCCTTAAGATATCTAAAGCTATAGCCCATGCCTCACCGTTCTTATCTAAAGCCTTGTATACAAATTCAGTAATAACCATCAACGCATTGGCAGTAGACCTGGAGAAACCAAAGCCATACTGTATACCTGAAAACCATGTGATGCAAAATGTCAAACCAATTTAGTGTTGATTAGTATTTTACCAAAAAGAGGTAAGATTAAGTGATAATTTGAGGGATCTGAAGGTTTACCAGAGTTCTTAAAGACAGGAACTACAGAAAAGGATTTCCAACAAAGTAAAATGCAAGAAGCAGCAAGGCATTTATTGTAGAATTTAGAGAAGACAAGAGCTTGTTCAGCAGCACATTTCTTTAGGAGAATTGTGGAATATTGTCAAATTTGCAAGCCTTGTAAGGATCTAGTTTAGAGACGATATAAGAAATCATAGGCAGATATGTGCAGATTACTCAGATTTTGTTCTAGGGGGAAATCTGATAAATATTTTTGAACTAAATGGGGAGTTTAAAAAGAATTTCTGAGCAAAGCATGTTAATTGGAAATAACTTTTTTTTTTTTTTTTTTTTTTTTATATATATATATATATATATATCAAACTTTCAACTTTAGCAATATCAAATTTTCTGAAACAAAAACTATATGTGGCTATTTAGTTTGTGTTATAATTGAGTAATCCATTAGCCTCTAGAAGCCTGGTCAGACCATCATATCAATCCTGTTGTCCTGCAGGAATGTATATAATTGACTCCACTTTGATTTCCTCCTTGGATATTTTTTTTTTTTTTCACCATCATATTTACTTGCTTCCCTTGTTCAAATATACACCAATGTACCAGAGGTCACGGTATAGGGCCTGATATTGTATGGGACCCATTTTAACTCGCTGAAGTGCAATAATAGGATGTGGTATAAATTCCAAAAATCATACCTCTGGAGTGTTGTTGAACCATACCATCTTGATAATTGTCAACATCTTCTCATGTTTATTAGTGACCCCTTAAATAATGAATGCCTATGTGTACTGGTTTCCCTATTGGATGGTCTGCTACTTATAAATTTAAAAATGCAGTCTGTATTTTATCTCTTGATTGATTAAAATGATTTTCAGTATTTATTTACTGTGAACATACACCATGCATACATATCTTTACTCCAGTACACTAGCAGTGATTTTTTTTTTATTTGTTTTTATTTTTTATTTTTTATTAATTAATTTGCTTCTAAGCTTTCGGCTCACATGAACCATCTTCAGAGAGGTTATTTAGACACTAATACAATAACATCCACCATCACCGATGATTTTATTTTGTGTTGACATAAAACTCCGCTAGGCAACGGCAATAGTTACCAAAATTGTCGCAAATTAATAAAAAAAATTATCCACATGTTGGAGAATTTTTTGTCTTTATTTTCAACTAAAATTAAAGCCAAAATATGACGTTTAGAACGGCTCATGATTAAACATAATAGACATTCATTGTCTCTTATATTTAACATATGTTTAGAAGAAAAAAAAAAATATATATATATATATATATACACACACACACATATATACTTGCACTTGTTGTTCAAAAGTCTTAATGGTAAACCATAAGAAATTTGTAATGGAACAACTACATTAATTTTGTCTTAGCAATCAATCCCCTGAAGATGATCTTGAATGAGATTGAAAATATTTTTGAAAATAAAACTAATGAAAACAATTATAGCACCTTTCTTTCAAATTTTAATCATTTACGTTGTAAAGAAAAGCAGTATAATTTTACAAGAAATATCCTGCAATATCAAAGGCTAAAAAGATTTAAGTGGATTTTACACTTGAAGTTTTGTAATTTTTCTTGCTATACTGTTTAAGTGCCCTTAACCATTTCACTCCTATTTTGCTTGGTTTTTACATAACCTCGCTATGTACACATTTCTGTAGTAATCAGTGAGCAAACAAGTCACTGTGTAGAGTCCAATCATCTCTTGGTAGCTTTAAAGCACGCTATGCTATGGCTAATAAATACCAGCAGTTTATTATAAGAGTATTGCTCATCATAACAGTATTTAATATTTGAAATATCATTTTGAGTAAGACAGTTTTTATTTTTTATCATCCATACTTCACCTGTTCTCTGGGATGCTTGTGAAAGCAGGATTTCATCACTCATGGCTAAAGAAAAGTGAAAATAACTACTTTTTTACAGAGTTGACAGATAGCGCACACCTGCTGTAAGTAAATGTAACTTTCATTAAATTTTTAAATACTTTCAGAATTCAGCTAAGTAATCTTTAATCTGACTAATTTTCATCAAATCCTATTTCTATAACAGCTACTTTTGTGTATGAGGGAGTAGTTATAATTACAGATTTTTTTTTTTTTTTTTTTTGTCAGCAGATTTTATTCATAGCATCAAGTTTGGATGACTAAAAAATGACAGGATAGCAAATGTAAAACAATTAAAGTATGCAGAAATAAGTCTATAACTGTGCTTTTGGTGGGGTAAAACCAAAATGAAAAATTTAAAAGAATATTTGAACTATTGCAGTGTGTTTTAATTGATATTAAAACATTCATGTTCTCTCTTCTTTTTTTCTTTTTTTTTTTTTTTTTAAATGGAAAACTTATACCCACTTCATGTTTAAACTAGTGAACAGTGTAAAAGTTCACAAAGTAATCTTTCTTTGAATACCATTTTGCAACATTTTGGGGTCATGTATACAAATTTAGTTTATATACAGATAACAAATGTAGTGGTTTTGGCATTGTAAATTAAGACATTAGTATAATGTACAATAAGTTATCAGTTCAAAGCAAAATAATTTTTTTTTCTCCTGGTGTAAATCAAACCTTTAAATGGTTTTAAAGGTTCTGAGAAAGTATTTCTCAGAAATTAGCATGAGATTTTAACCAAGTTACAGCATCATATTACAAAAGAAGTTCAATTATCCTTTAGAAATATAGATCCATTTATAAATGGTCTCTGTGTGCATCTGTAACACTAAAAACTCACAGGCAATTATTCAAATTTATTTAAAAATGCCTATAAATATTTCAAAGTAGGTTGATTTTAGTATTTAAACGTCTTGAAATTTGAAGAGAGAAAAAAAAGCAAAAACTAAGCTCATCTGAATATTCATCAAAATAGATTAAAAAATTTTTCTGTGTTCATATTAACTGTTTAGACAGCTGATACATGATATCAAAGATTTTGTTTTCCCTCTGGTAATCAATTGGATACTAATGAAAAAGTGTAATGTTGGAACAAAATAAACAAAACCTAATTTGGCTTAAACAACTTCATTAAGTAAACATCCTTCGAACTTATACAATGCTGCCAATAATCTAAAAGTGAACTAGAGTCCACTAACTGCTGAAAGGCATTGTGACATAGACTATATAAATAGTACACCTGGTCACTTACTCACAATACAAATGTAAAATTTGTCATTTAGCTGAATGATGTTCTATTCAGCAAATCTACTCCATAGTGGCAATATTTATACCTTGAACTAAGAGTGTTAATAGGAAATGTGCTGTGCTTCTCTAACTACTCGTCTCTTGTTGAAAGATTTTTTGTGTCATGATGCCATATCACTTAAAGTTCTAGGCGATCATGACCCTCCACATCCTCCTGTCTATTGTAGCTATTAAGTTTGGTCTGCTATATCTTCCTAAACCCTGTTCTACCATCTATTTGCTCAAAACCCTTAAGTATGTCATGTGCTAATTCCCATCCCTCTATCCCTCTGTTTGCCTTGTGAATATCAGATTCTCCAAGCCTTCCTTCCTCATTATGTGTCACAGAAATTTCAGTTCTCTTCTTGATATTAAGTATATTTCCCCCCCCCCCCCAATTCTCTTTTGAGAATTTTGTTTTTGCTCACATGTTTGGCCCATGGTACCATCAGCATCCTTCTATAGAATGACATTTCTGTTGCTTCAAGTTTCTTCCTCTTTGAGAAGATTGTCCAGCATTCACTGCCATATATAGGAAGACAGATATTATGTAACAGTTATGTACTCTTTTCTTTGTTGCCAATGAAATTTTCCTGTCTCTTAATACTCTGCTTAGCTTTTGGAAGGCTCTTTTGGCCATCCCATTACATCTTTGGATATCGATTTCACACTCTGTCCACTGTTAGAACACTTCCTGTGTATTTAAATTTCTGTACCTGCTTGATTTTAATATTTTAACACTACAATATTACATCAAAGTTTGCTCATGCCTAAGTAATTCAGCATACAACTGTATTCTTCAACTGCAATTTAAAGAATTAAATAATATAAAGAAAAAGGCAGTTAATCCTCTTTGCATCTGTATAGAAAGCAATTTCAATTAACTTCAAATCTAATACGCTTTTCTAATACGCTTTTCTAATACGCTTTTCTAATACGCTTTTCTAATACGCTTTTCTAATACGCTTTTCTAATACGCTTTTCTAATACGCTTTTCTAATACGCTTTTCTAATACGCTTTTCTAATACGCTTTTCTAATACGCTTTTCTAATACGCTTTTCTAATACGCTTTTCTAATACGCTTTTCTAATACGCTTTTCTAATACGCTTTTCTAATACGCTTTTCTAATACGCTTTTCTAATACGCTTTTCTAATACGCTTTTCTAATACGCTTTTCTAATACGCTTTTCTAATACGCTTTTCTAATACGCTTTTCTAATACGCTTTTCTAATACGCTTTTCTAATACGCTTTTCTAATACGCTTTTCTAATACGCTTTTCTAATACGCTTTTCTAATACGCTTTTCTAATACGCTTTTCTAATACGCTTTTCTAATACGCTTTTCTAATACGCTTTTCTAATACGCTTTTCTAATACGCTTTTCTAATACGCTTTTCTAATACGCTTTTCTAATACGCTTTTCTAATACGCTTTTCTAATACGCTTTTCTAATACGCTTTTCTAATACGCTTTTCTAATACGCTTTTCTAATACACACTGATCAATAAAACAGCCCATTATAATATTAAGTCTGGCAAAACACTCCAAAACTGAAACTCACATATTTAACCATAGAAGAAATTCATAATATCTTACAAAAACATTCAAATTATGAGCATATATAAATTGACGGCTCCAAACATTTTTGATAGTCGGATGTTCAGCAATACTGAACAGCACCATACTTCAAAAGCACCTACCTGACAAATACTCAATATTTACTGCAGGCACTATGGCAATAGACTTAGCCTTGGATATTATCACAGATGGTGAGTCGGACAGATTCATTATATTTTTAGACTCCCTATCTGTTTTTACATATGAAGTATAAAAACCTGACAAATCCTGTAATCAAAATTTTTAAAGAAAATCAATATCTAAATTTATTTATAAATGGAACTTTGTCTGTCTCTGTGTGTGTGTGTCCGTTACCTATAGACTCTGAAACGGCTGAACCGATTTTCTTGAAAATTTACACAGTTGTACTATAAGCGTCTGCGAGTGTTCTTAGCTAGGTTTTGTGTCGAGGTACTCCTGATAAATATTGATAATGGAAAAAATCTGGTTATAAAAGGAGTGGTCCGATTTTAATCAATTTTGATACACTCATAGACAAAGGCATAAGAAACGATATTCAGAAGTTTCAAGGTTGCAGTTCTTACAATAGTGCAGAAAATCGAGAGAGAGATATATATATATATATATATATAAAAGGCAAGATGTTTGTGTGTCTGTTTATCTGCCTGTATGTCTGTATTTTTTTTTTTTTTTTTTTTTTTTTTTTTTTTTTTTTTTTTTTTTTTTATTTTAGCTTTTGCTTCGGGTTTGGCTATAAGTAGGTATAATTGTAGTTCTTAGTCTCAGCCATGATACCATTTACTTATTTAGCCTTCAAAATTCAGTTTATGACGAAAAAAAAAAAAAACTTATTTGATATCGATACCAGGAAATCAAAATTTGACTTTCATCCATTCATTTTTCTTTCAGTCTACGCTTTCACTTGAACTGGAAACAACTATTGCTTTTTAGTCTTTTGTGCCAATGTCCAAAGAGTCTAAGCTCCAGGACCATGGATTAGTTTTAAAGCTTTCATTACACCTGAGCAATGCCGGGCTATACTGCTAGTACTCTGTAACCAAAAACATATTAAAGCAGTTTGGGTTGGTCAAGTATTATTAAATATCTCCCTCCCTATCCTAAAATGTGTATGCCCATATGAAATTTCCTGTATAAAAAGATTATCAATTCATTTTGCAGCTACTATTTCAAACAAACCGAATTGGGCTAAAAATAAAGTACATTTTTTATCAGGACCAAAATCTATCTACTTGGTTGAGCCAAGAACTTTTCAGCAAGGTCTCATATAATAATCCTTAAGCACATTGCTTAGTGGTGAAATGAGTTTAAAAAATCAATAGGCTTTTGCTTTTTGACAGTTAGCTTGCTTCTACTTCATTGGAGCTTGTTAGCCATAAGATGTATATTGGTATACTTTTATAAAGGCATCCTTTGTATTATTTACAAGGTTATTTACAACCTTGGTAATGTTACAAATTTAAAATGCTACTTTTAAATGGCTTTAGCTAATGGGCATAATTCTATAGTATTTAAAAGAAAAAATAAATCATAAAGTTCTTACCCCCCATGCCAAGAAAAAGTGTCTTTCTCTAGTAACCACCCAGAAGACACTGACCCTGGGGATGGATTAACAAAATAAACTTATTTCTTACTGGTTTTGAATAATTCAGCTTGATATGAGTTAATGAAAGAGCCCCTCTCCCATGTTATGTTCTATATTATTAAATATTTTCTTGTTTCAAACTTTTGACAGCGTTGACCTCTTTGCACAAAGCTGTGAAAATGTCTTGATTTTCTAAAAATCAAATTGTCTACTGAAATTTGGCTCCAAGCTATCTTGAAAAATTAAGTCTCTAGTTGTGGGGGGAAATAACTTAATCTGTCAGTATAACCCAACTCCTGGCTGGAACTCTCAGACATGATTGGGATTGTACTGTTTCTTCAATGTTGGTTGGCTGATCTTGCTGAAAAAGATGTGAATGTTCAACAAAAGAAACAATTCTGTTGAAAAAAATTATCAACAATTTATTTTAAAGATGAAGTTTAAAATAATCATACAGCAGCTTTGAGGCTTTCATTCTAATCACTTGTGTCCTTGAGGCATGGAAAAACATTTAAGAAATGCTGAAGTGCTAATGTTTTAGCAGTGAATGACTTGTGGTTGGGGATGCTAGTTTTCTCTGAGTGCTCAACTTTGAAGCATGAACTCTAATGATCTGTTTCTGCACATGCATATTTCATTTTATAGACTTCAGCCCAGAATAGACATGATTAACTAACTTTTCAAAAAACCTTGTTAAATAAATTAAATGGCTATACCATAAAGTGCTTCGCAATTTTGACCTCAAAGCTTTAATTGAAATCAAAGTGAATGTACTTGATAGGTTGCTAAACAAACAAAGCAACCCCAAAGTTACTGAAAATCTCATGAACTTTTGGCAAACTTCTTAATCATGTCATGCCAATGTCTTTGTTACAGAGTTGGATCAGGGGTGTCAGTTCTGTATAATTATATCTCCTTAAGTAAGCCTCCAAAACAACTAGAATACATGGCTTCCTCAACTATCTGTAAATAGTTCTTATAAAAACCTTTGCAAACTAAATGTCATAAACTAAAGAAACATTAATTTATATGGAACGTATTTTAGCATTCTCAGAACTTTTTTCCTTACTAAATCTTACTTAGTTTAATTTGTGTTCAAACTCTTCCAAAGCCCTCCTTTTTATAAGCATTTCATTTAATTTAATATTTTAAGCTGGACTTAATTTCTCTCCATTATACTTCAATCTGATTAACCACTCCCTATATATATATATATATATATATATTATTTTTATATAACTGTCTTACAACTTTTTGATCTCAGCCAGATGAGTGGTTTCTTTCCCCAGGTGAGTTTTTGTTTGTGTGTGTGTGCATGATATGCATGCACTGGCTATATTTTTCCATTTTAGATTTGTCTGAGGTCACAAGTTTTTTTTTTTTTGTTTTTTTTTCTCCTAGCCAACACCTTATCAGAAGAATCATAGGTGACTCATATAATGCTAATGAAGATTGTGGGATAATAGACAATCTAGGAGGAAACGAGGAACTACAATTAAAATAGAATTTAATATTAAAAAGGGTAAAAAAAAAAAGTTCCGCTGAGTTTAAAAAAGAAAATATAAACTTGCATGTCTCCTAACAAAGAAAAAAGAATGAATAAATTTCACTTTTTGTTGGCACAAAGATGATTGGTGCAATTTTATGTATACTGCCTCTAAGATGTAAAGATGCTTAGCTGACTGTGCTTTGCCTAACATAGAAAACCACAAATCCAGGTACTTGCATGCACAATCTAGATCATCTAAGAGGTGTTGACCTATCATGGAATCTTATGCTGGCTATGTCAGATGTGTACTATGGGTACTAATACCCTATCTTATATTGCCAGGCACTTGTTGTGCAATATGTATTTCAAGCTGCTGAATTGAAGCCCTATATAGTCAGCGTCACACTGACATTTAATAACAAACAAGATAGTGTGTGTGTATATATATATATATATATATATATATAAAGCTTTTGTACATTAAAATTATGAATATTAGGTTTTGATTACTAATGAAAAATCTTGGATCACTTAATAATTCATGTTAATGTTTTTTTTAAAAAAATTTAAGTAGCCACTCACAATTAAAGTTCATTATTTGTAATATTTTAAGTAGTGTTTTTAAATCTTATTCATTTTAATTTATTTTTAAATGTTGAATTTAACTTGAGAGAACAAAAAAATAAAACAAAGTATCTTGTGCAAATTTTTACTGCTAAAGTTGTGGTGGTACCGATGATTGCGCTTATTCTGGTAATAATTCACTTAGGCCAGTTTTCTAATCATTGCTCTATGGTCAGATATGACTAAATTATTTACTCTTGTGCCAAACTTACCTAAGTTAGGTAAGAAGAATGTATTGTTCATAATTTCTCGATGATGCAAGCCTTTCCACTTTGAAAATCAGCATTCAAAACCCTGCCTCGTATTTGGGTTTAAAAGCCCTGTAGATAAATACATAATTCTTAAGCCTGTAGGACAACTATAATGTATGGCTTCTTCAGCTATCTGTGAGTAGTTCTTATGAAAACCTTTATAAACTAAAGAAATATTAATTTTGACAGACTAAATTTGAAAAGACCTATATTTAGGGCAGATCTTTTAAATGCTGTCAAGGAATTGCATGATTAGAAAATGTGAAAGGTAAAACAAATGAACTTTAAGGTAGCCCTAGAAAAACGTTGTGGGGATGTCTGAGAATGTGCAAAGATTTCTCCCACTTAAAATTAATGGGAATTGTGTCTTCTATTTACTCAATTTCTAATTCAAGTACCTCTCATCTTTTTGCACTTAAAAACAAAACTGGATATGAGATTTTGGTATTTTCATTTTCAGAGCTAGTTTTGACAATAAAATCTGTGACTTAAAACTTGTTTTTGTTCTACCAGTTAGCTAGTAGCTTAAGTCTTTTCACATTGTTTAAACTGTTTAAGCAATCCATTAGATCAGCTGAATTAATGACCAGGAGTAAGAAGCAAAAGCTGTGTGTGCTTTTAAAACCTAATGATTTTGCATTAAATAATGAGCAAAGTGGTGTGGGGTGCGGATGTTAGTCATTTGTAACGAACTAAGGAGATACATTTCTTTATTTGCTAGTTGAATCTCTACCCTAATTCTCTTTTTATAACTTTGGATGTTAGGACAGATTGGTGGAGTAGATTTGTGGGTGAGTAAACGAAAGCAATCAAATGTTCAGGTTATTGATCTGTAAGCACTGGGTCAGTTCTCTTGGTTGAGTTTTCAATGACCATCTGTCACTGAAAGAGATTGCTTAATGAAACTTGGTAACTAAATAAATATATATTAATGAGGTGTTTAGAAATTTCTTGTTGTTTGTTTCTTTGGCTTAAAGTTAAAACTTGAATTAATTTTGACTTTAATCTTCTACTGGAAATTCAAGTGGTCTACAGTTATGTTAATATTCTTTATATTTCAACTTTGGGTGTAACCTTCAGAGGGGTTTTAATAATTTAGAAATTCTCCTTGTGCTGGAAGCCTGTAACCCTTCTATTGTTTCATGCCCTTAATATTTTTCTTTTCATATTCTTTTACTCAGTAACCTTTTGTATCAGTGGCTTTATTACCTTGCTTGGGGTGAAATAAAAAAAAAATTGGGTAATGATAATATAATCCATTTCCTTTTATAGGATTTGGCATTTATTGACTGAGCAGCCAGTGCTGTTGTCAGTTGAAATTTATAAAAAAAGATCTTTTTTTTAAAACAGTTTTTCAGGAAAATGAGTTCCTCAAGTACAGTAGCTGTTATTACTCTTTCTACTATTGATAGCTTCCTTCTTTACCTTTTGTTTCAAGTATTTACACTATTTACATTGTTCAAACTGTTGTCCTCATCTTTGTTGCTATATTCACAATATTCAGCCATGTGATTAGATTTTTTGAACTGAACCCTTTATTTCATTCAATGTGTTAGATTTTTCTAATTCCAGGGTATGAAATTAAGGGTTCAGTTAAAAATTCCTATCACCTGAAGAAGGCTGTAGTGTACCATGACTAAAATGTTGTGAATATGACAAGAAAGATGAGGACAACAGTTCAATGTAAATAGTGTAAATATTTACAATACTTAATCTCAGAAATATGGACCAATATTGTTTCAAGTAATATGAAATGTCAGCATCCATATAATATAGATTTTTAGAATATTTTAATGTTCCCAAATTCAAAATTTGAAAACTTAGGTTTTTTTTTTTTTTTTTTTTTTTTTTTTTTTTTAAGGAATGTAATGAGGTCTTGACCTCATTACATTCTTTAAAAAATGATGGAAACAAAAAGGAAATTAAGTGAGCATTAGGAAGAGACAGCTGAAGTTCCTGGGACACGCAATGAGGAAGGAGGGCCTGGAGAACCTGATACTAACAGGCCAGATAGAGGGGGAAAAGAGACGGGGAAAGCAACGGATAACATATTTGAAGGACCTAATCAGGTGGATGACAGAATGAGGATTGCACGGTGTAACAGGAGGTGGTGTGCTCAGTCACCAGGGATAGGGAAACGTGGAAAGCCATGATCGCCTATGTCCTGAAGGGACAGGGCACATAGAAGAAGAATGTGTTGGTATTGTTACATGTTAAGTTGTAACAAAAAAAAAAAAAGAATGACTGACCAAAACTCACAGCTAAATTACAAATTATTTAATTTACAAAAACATAAAATCAAATTTTTTACAAATATACAATTTTTACATTCAAATAGAAAAAAAAAGTTTACTACTGGCAGACGGGTAAGTGTTATGAAGGGGAAGAAAGGTGAGTCAAGTATCTTTACCCAGTTAAGCTAGCGAAGTAGTTTAAGTGTTATACTTTTGGAAATCCTCAAATGTGTATATAAAGAATAGTTTTTTAGTTTGGTTAATGAAAGAGTCAAAAAATCTACTTACCCATTTAGTTCCATGAGGTTCTCTTTTAGCTTTTAGTTGGTCGGCTTCTGGTAGAGATTTTTTCGGCTGGATATACAAATCCTGAATTGGGCCAGAGTTGATAATGTCAGCAAGTCCTTTTAACAACTAACTACTCTCTTCCCAAAACCTATTTTTATAGGGGCTAACACCTAATTTGCATATTTCTAGAATCCTTTTGAATTCACTCGAACATTTTACAATCTTCCAAAATGTTCTATTCTTAATTTCTCTATTTAACAACTACTTCATGAATTAAAACTTTTTTGTAATAACAAGTAGGAGTCAATAGAATTTTTTTTAGACATTAATATATATATATATATATATATATATATATATGCATCCTCATAACAGTATAGAAAAGTTTTCTTTTGTTTGTGTGTGTGTGTATATATATATATATATATATATATATGTATATTCCAGTTATTAAAATAAACACATTTGATGATAAACTTCAGTAATAGTTTAAAAATAAAAAAATCTTTCTCTTAAATTTTTTTTCCTTTTTAAATTTCTTAATCATTTCATCCCAAGCAAGGCAGGGCCACCACTAGTGTGCAAGGGGTTACTGTGAGAGAAAAGACTGGATACAGAGGGTATTGAGGAAAGAATAAAAGATGAATGGGATTTAAGATAGAAAATGGCAATTGACATTGTGTTTAAGTTTTTTTTGAGATTGTAGCTATCAGGGAAGCAAGTAAACGGTGTTCCACAGGTGGGAAGTGCGAGAAAAGAAATTGTCGGAGTAGAAGTGGCAGTTACATTTAACTATTTAAACAGTAAAATGATGGGACCTTGATGCCAATCTAGTAGCATGCTTAAATTTATGTAGACAGGGCACCAGGTGGGGGTGCAGAGCCTGAAAATATTTGTAGAAAAAAGGGGAAGCTACATCATGGCAGTGAGAAAGTGACTGAAGCCGAGATGCCATGTCAGAACTGACTACATTGCAGATGCTTCTTTGGATTTTGTCATGAACCTCAAGATGAATAGCAGGAGCACTTGATATGGCAACAGTATTCAATGCATGGATGAATGGTAGATTTATGAATGTGAAAGATGAATTCTGACGAGAATTTTCTGGTCTGACACGGACCCAATCTATACTATAACCCTGAAATCTGCACTGAATGCCCGCATGCCAAATCCTGTCAAATGCTTTCTAGATATATAGAACAACTCAATCTTCGCCATTATTATCAGGAGCCTGAGATATATATATATTCTGTGATGGCCACATCAGTGGTAGAGCTGGCAAAGCAGAAATGATATTGTTTATCAGAGTAGTTTGTGAGATGCTTAAGTACTTCAGCATTGATTAGGGCCTTGAATACTTTGACAAAAAAGCAATAAGAGGCTGATAAGGCAATAGTTAGAGGGGTCAGAGGGTTCTTAACAGGAACTACAGCTGAGGACTTCCAACAAGCAGGAAGCAGAAAGGTTTGGAGAGAACTGGAACCAGTCTAATTTAGAAATGATGTCTGAGACCATAAATGGGTTTATACATTTATCATTCAGGTGAGCCTCTGTTCTAGGTAGATAAATGAATTAAAATGTAAATTAGCATAATTACTCTGCTTCAACATGGTATCTGAACAACGTTTTATCCAGATTTTAAAACAGTGTATAATTTTGTTTTTGTTTCTATGGCAATTTTTGTTTTTGGGATCATAGAGTATTGGTCAAATGTTGAAACTACTTAATTTCTTAACTGGGCTTTGGATCAGCAATGGTGACTGACATAGGTTATTTTATTTCTTTCCTTCAGAATATTATTTCTCATATCTAGAGTGTTTTATAGGGATTAAGAGTTCTGTCCTTGTATTTTCCCTATATTTTGGGAGTAAGTTATTCATCTACTGTCTGATAACAAAATGAGACTAATCTCTCATGCAACTGCTACAAACAATATACTTTCTATCTACCCACCTTGTTTGTCCAACTACTGCTCTAATTCTTTATGTCCTCTATAAGTACAAGAGGATGCAGGAATGTATAAATAGTGGAGTGGATGGCGACAACTGAGGCAGAATTCCCAGTAATGGGTACTGACCTTCCCCTATGCATCCCCACTTCAATGCATAATTGCTACTGTTACCTATCTATCACTGTACTGGATCAATCTTTGCTTGGTTTATCTCATTTTCACCTTGAACTGATGCTTGAAATATCCTCTCCCTATAGCATACTTGTCTAAAGGACATTCCATCTGTCTGTATTTTTGTTGTCCATGATTGACTGCCCCCCCCCCCCCCCCCCCATTTTCCCCCCCCCCCCATTTTAACATGAGGATCTCCTCTTCAGGTGTTAAGCTTCTCCACCCCTCTTAAGCTGAGGTCGGTCAAGCACAAATGAAAAAAAAAAATATTGCATCTCTCTCTTTCTCTTTTTTTTGTTTTTATAGCGAGCATGAACCACAGACCTTATACACCAATCCTCTGTTATTAAACAACCCTTATCTTAAAGCATCAAACTAAACAGTTTGGATATTGTTTATAAATATTTCTAAACTGATATTAATCCTATAATGATCTCTTCAAAGACATATCTCACTTGGTCATTGTGTTTTAATCAAAATAAATTTTGTCCATACACTTTCTGCATTGTTTTGCTTAAGTGAAAAGAAAAACTTTTCAACTTCAATATTTTAAGAGCATTTAAAATATTTTTCTTTTTGTGTCTCTAATTCCTTTTTGAAATCGTTTAATTCACAAAAAATTGTCCATGCATCAAACAAACATTTAAATGTTTCATTCCAGTTGTTTTAACTACTGAAGACACTTTTTTTTTTTTTTCTTTAATAGAATAGTAGCCTAAACAACTCTGAAAATGAGTACACTCAAAATTACAAATTGTATTTTGTATATCCTTTTTCTATGCATAAGAAAAACTAACCCATTTTTTTTCAAAAGAATGAAGCCATTCTTTGAGTTGAAATTTTTATCATTTTCTTTTGCAGAGGAACTCAAGGCTGCTTTCCAGCAATCTCTACCACAGGATGCAGAACGATGCAAGTGAGTATTTTTTTTTTTTTTTTTCTTTGTTCAGTTCTACCTGATTGCTATTTTATTCTTTTATCAGATGATGATTCTCATATTCAGTGACCAAAACATTTCCTCCCCACTCCAAATATCATATATACATGTCTCACTAGTATTAATGTTTATAAATTGACTACAGCAAGACACCATAGTCATTGGATTCTTAATATTAATGACTGCACCATAGAGCTCATTCTGGTGTCTTTTAATAGTCTTTTGGTATGTCCTGTTTATGCTTTGTACATTTAACTTGAATGAGACATAATTGCTTATTATGCACATGGGTATGGTAATTTAGGATATGTATACACTGTGGAATATCCATTTAGTGAATAAGACAGGTAGTTTTATTTTGTTTTAGACAAGTGATCCAATCATGAAAATGAAATCAATGTTATCTCTCTCTCTCTCTATATATATATATATATAATCTCCAAATGAATAAAGAACGAAGATATTTACGGCGTTCAGACATTAATTTAAAACAGTGCTCAATATAAAAATTGAGCAATGAATATTTATTATAAATTTTACTTTAGAACATGTACAAACTACATTATAATTACATTATATATATATATATATATATATAATAGGCAAGTTGAAAGGATTTTTTTGATTCAGTCAGTAAATTGTCAAAATACTTATTGCTTATAAATTAGCTATTCTATAGCTAAAATCAGATTCTCTCTCATTTAAATAACAAATATTGAGTTGAAAGTTTTAAAGAATTATCGAGTAATTATCAAAAGTATGTTTGCAGAAAATACCCAGTTTTTTTAACTTGAGATTCTTGTTTCTTTTTGTGAGTAATAGTATCTGATAAAAATGCAGCAAGTTATTGTCTGTTTGTCTTGTGCTTTGTATCACTTCATAAATAGTTCCAAACTGTCAGTAGTTTCATTAATGGGAACTGCAGGAGTTAATTCTGAACCAGCTGTTTTCTGTTCAGACATGGAACATCAATAATACTATAAGCCCCATTACTTGTAAAAGATTTGTTTAGATGTCCTTGTGAAATACTATTGTGACCTTAAAATTTTGTTTAGATTATCTGAAATTCAGATTCTCTCATCTCATTTTAAGATATATTCACCAAAATTACATGAAAAAATATTTAATACTAATGAGTAAATTTATTCAATAAAATTCCCATTGACTTTAACTTTGACATGATTTCAGAATCTCCTGCAATTCTTCTGGATGGTCTTTTATGTTGGACATTTTTACATGAATTTCGAGATATCCATGTAGATATTTAACTTTCAAGGAACAAATTAAAGTTGAATGTGATTCAATTCTTTTATGTCTTTCTATGTCATTTAAATAGTTGTTTCTTCAGCTGGGATTAGTTTAGTGTAAAGCCACAAGTGTTGTGGCACCAGATTTACCATGTCAGCAAATTAGTCTGAAGCCAGACTGGTGACTACTGCTGTACAGTGGTCAACAAAGTGCCCATTTATTAAGCTTTACTTCATCTTACACCCAGTAGCAAGTATGTAGATGTTGTACACTAGAAAATTGTTCTAAGAGACAAGTTTCTTCACAGTTGTGTAATGCTAAGGAATCATCTCTATTGTAATATTTTTACTTTTTTATCTGCTTTTGATTTATTTTCTAAATTTCAGACTCTGCAAAGGCCAGTGGATAGAAGAAAAGAGAAACTTCTTAAATAGCATTGAGAAAGCTTTGGGTCCTGCTACTTTGATGCAACTCCGTGAGGCTGGTGTCGATATTGGAATTTATGCTCAAGAAATTGATGCCCAGCACAAGTATGGCTTTCAAATATTGTTTTGTTGAAGGAGTATTAATGTTTACTTATCTGTCACAAGGCTAAATCTGGTTTAAATTGATTAAGGAAAATGTTGTGCCAATTCTCCAAGTAGAGAAGTCTTTCATACTTTGACAGCATTCTTTTTAATATGATTGAAACAAACATTGTTTGACTCTAGTGGGATATACTTCTCTCACTCACTCACTCACACTCCCCCCCCCCCCAATTATTTTAAGCTGGGGCAAAATTTATTAAAGCATTGCTCTTTGAAATACCGTGTACTCTTATTTTTAGTAGAAATTTAGTTATAATTATTATTACTGCTATGCTTGTTAGTATCTACTTTCTAAAGTCCCCTAAAATGCACTGACTTCTGTTTTATGAGTTACTGCCTTCATTGAAAAATAACTGTTTCTTATATATAAGTAGAGAATTTCAAATCTGCCACCAAACATATAGAAAACAGGTTTTTATATATATATATATATATAATTTTTTTTTTTTTTTTTTTTTTTTTTTTTAAGATTTACAAAATTAAGGCTAAATTTAGTTTCTCAAAATTTAAAACTTTTTTTTAATAGGATTTAAGAACTGAAAATGAAATTTATTTATTGTAGAGCAGCTGATATTTTGTGGGAAATTTGTTCTCCATCTTAATCTGCAAGAAATCAAATAGTGATGCTAAATAATTCATAGATGAGAAAAGCAATGGTTGTTCTGAAGTGACTGATGTTAGACTGTATATATAGGAACCTTGGATAAGTCAATGACTTTTTGTCACTAAAACTTAAAATAATATTGTCTAGAGTCAGGAGATTAATCAATGGAATTAAATGAATTACTCTATTTTATTTTTATTTTTTTATTTTTTTATTTAACCTGTTTATCTCTGAAAATAGACCACATACCAATACACAATCCTTGAACATTTTGGTTAAATTTCACTTTCAGAACTGCTGTAACAAAATTGGTAGTGAAAAGCAGCAGATGATTTGTACAAAATTACTCTTATGAACAATTTTTGTCATACTTGCATGTTGGGCTGTGTAATTGTTTTCACTGAGCATTATATCAGTAACCCAGTATGACATGTTCAGCAGGCCAATACATCTATATAAACAATCATTGTAAAACTTTTGCAAGTTCTCTTAACAAAATTTCATTGTTTTATTTGTGTAGTATATTTGTTCAATCACACTGATTTAGAAGATCTATAATAATAATAATAACCTTCTTTTTCTAACAAGGTTGAAGGGTGATCAGCAAAATCCACAGGCCAATGGAAAAACTTTACCTCAAGGACAGGTTAATCCAGTCAATGTTGGAAATGTTCAGACCAACCAGCTTGCTCAAGATCAGTCTCTTCTGCTTCAACCACAAGCAGCTCAATCCCAAAACAACTTTCCTCAACCACATATGCAAGCTCCACAAGCAGGCCAAGGTCAGGTTCCAGTGGTTATGGTTCAAAGTCCTCAGGACAGTAATGCACCTCGAGGTCAAGGACACCAGGCAAATCTCCCAGCAATGAATCCAGCTGGTGGAAATGTAGTGGAGACAAATGCTCTTGGTGTTAATGGTGAAAGTGCTCCCAAAGCAAATAGTTTGCAATCACAAAATGCTGTGGTTAATAATCCTCCCCAAGAGAACCAAGATATACCACACCCACCAGATTTTGTACCTGTGGCCAATCTTGGTTTGGAGAATGCTGGTCAAGCAGTAAATGAAGCAGCTGTTCAGCCAACAAACCCAATCCCAGCAGAAAAAGGTGCAAATTCTATGGCTGCTAATGCTGCTGAGCAACCTGTTGTACAAGGGGCTTCTGTTTTAAACCGTAAGTAATGACTTCCAGGTTTGTTTTCTTAAATTTTTATTTATTTTTTGTGTATTTTATTTTTTTATGCATTTATTTTATTTTATTTTCAATTTTACTTGTTTTCATGGACAGCTCTCCTTTTATTTTATTTATATATTTTTACATTTTCAGTTAATAATTAAGAAATAATATTTAATAACTATATAATTTTAAAGTAATTAAAATATATGATATTCCGGAATAAAATATTTTGAGTTGGATTGTTATCAATATTTCAACTATATTTTTAGTTAAAATTTTTTAATATAAAAATTGTTTTCAGTTGTAAATCCAGGGGGTTTTTATTATGTATTTTTTAATAGTAAGAAAATATTAACATTCATAAAGTATAATAATCATTTGCCTTCAGTTTGGAAAATACCCAGGGGTGTAAAAAAAAAAAAAAAATAGCTCTTATTTCATTTTGTTTATACATGTATAGATATATTTTTTCAATTATGCTTTTATTTAATTTTACAGGGCTACAAACGAATTCTGAAGGATGTTTTTATCCTGAAGAATTAATGTTAAATTTCACTTTAAATAAAGAACACTAATGGCATGCATTATATTAATTTTTGTAATTGTATGTCTTTTCTTTTCAGTTCATTTTATGTTT
Source organism: Ascarosepion bandense (assembly GCA_037127315.1). Lineage (NCBI taxonomy): Eukaryota > Metazoa > Mollusca > Cephalopoda > Sepiida > Sepiidae > Ascarosepion > Ascarosepion bandense. Next base: position 4,855,131 of record JBBBDQ010000192.1, read on the forward strand.
TAGCTTTGTTTAATGTGGCTTGATATTGTATCTTTCTGTATTCTCACTTCAATTATTTCACAATATGCTGTCAATTTGACATAAACCAAAATCTTTCACCTACTTTAAATTTTAAATTTCATACATAAGAACCCTCTTGACTCTGTGAAAATAATTAAAATTGTTTTTGCATTTAGCTTAAATAGATTTTCATTATTTAAAAAAACAAATTCAGCTGTTGACTCTTATTGCTATTAATATTTCTCCTGTTTTCCCCACTCCCCTACAGACTCCATTATGTAAAAAAACCTTAAGAGATCAGAATTAAAAAATACAATTTTTTGCTTTGTAACTTACAGAATTGTTTTCAAAATTTGTTTTTGCAGATAAGTATTTTATCAAGATTTTCATCATTTGTTGTTTTAGTGTGCAGTTTAGGGCAGGGAATGGTGTGTCAAAGTAAATCCTACTGACTTATAAAATTTTCAATCCAACCAGTAGAAAAATAACCCATTTTGTGCATGTACATGATACTAGAATGGTAGCAACTTATAAAATCTGATACATAGATATTCAGTCAATCTAGTCTTGTACAGAGCATCCAGTGAAGATTGACCTCTTACTAAAAGTGGCTTATTGGCAGGGCCAGCTTAGCATTATAGATCCCTGGGCAAACCAATGTGCTGGGGCTCTTATGACAACCAATCAAAGGAATAAAAAGTAAATGGTTGATAGTATTAAACATTTGTTTTATTGGCACTTCAACAAAATTGTTATTAAAAGATTAGTTACTGCTGTACAGCATGTTTTTAATAAACATTTAAACAATACTTGAAAAACAGTAATACTCATTAAGACACACAGTTTTAGATGGCACAGTATGAAATTACTACAAACTTGTAACAAACATTTGCAGCATTCCTTTCCAAAGAATTGCTTTATTATTGGCTTGAAATTAATGGTTTTCGGAAATAGAATTTCACTTTATATGCAGAGGAGTCAAAGCCAGTTCAAACAATGCTGCCTCATTGTGCTATAAAGCAGACTTTTTTTTATAAATTTCAGTCCTGAAAAAGAACATTCTTCTGTACAGTTGGTCACCATCATACACATGAACATTCTGAGTGTGATTTCAATATTTAGGAATACAGATTTCAAATTGTTTGAAATTATTTTTCTGTATATTTGTATAGTGCAGGGAGAGTCTTGTAATTTTCATTAAGAGCCATATAATGTTTTGAGATGCTTACATTCATTTAAAAGGTCACCATATTCAAGTCTTTGTAATACATTTTAACCAGATATTCACAGTTTTTCTTGAGTGCATCAAAAGCAATAGTTTTCAATTCATTGAAGAAAGAAAACAGATTACTTACCTGTGAATAAGCCTCTGCATGTTGTTTTTGAATTGTCCAAGATTAGTGTTCAAAGTTTAGCTAGTTGCAATAACTCTGATTTATTTAATAAGTGAAATTCTCCATCCAATTTGGATGAAGAAATTTAACAGAACATGACCTTTTTAAATAAATACAAAATTAGTTTTATCAAAATAAATATCTGAAGAGAAATATTAATTACTTTCTTTGTTGGGAAATGAACATTGAATGAAAATTATTTGTTTTAGTTAAAGCTGAATTAATATTTTTGTTTTGAAATGAACATCAGTGCTTAGGATGAGTCCGCATTTTGTCACAGTTGCAACAAACAAACAAAAAATAGAGAAGTAAAAGAATAAAGAAATGCTATCAATGCTAGAGTTTTATAACAAAAATAATTTACAAAAGTAGAAATATAAATATATTACAATTAAACATTCAAAACAATATTGATTCAATCAACGGGAAATTTAAGAATTAAATCAAACCAGAGGGGAAAAAAAAAGATCAGCAGAAAGGCATCAGTTGTCTTAGTCACAAATGAGATATGATAAATGAGTTTTACCCGGTGGTTTTATCTTAGGACTGTGTGAGGATGTATCGTAGGGAGTCAGGGTCTTTTTAGTGATAGTGAAATTGACTGCAAGTTAACTGAACTGACAAGACAAACCACCCCTTCTATTTATATAAGTGGGCAACCTCTTTGATGAAAGTCTTGCTATTTCTGTTGTTTTCTAGGTCAAAAAGGGGCATTTTTTTACTTCCTTTTTTTATTCAAGAACCAACTTAAATGGATCTTTATATTATGACAAGTATTTTCACCAATTGCAATACACATGGAAAGGGCCTTCTGTAATAAAAGTCACTTAGAGGCCACCATAAGGATAGGGACCCCCCCATGGGGGGGTCCCTATCCTTATGGTGGCCTCTGGGCAAGTGCCCATCATGCTGATGCATTAAGATGACTCTGGTTATTAGGGTAGTTTACTAATTATTGTTCAATGACGGATGTCCTAAAAGTATTTTCTGAGCTTATCTTAATCTGGCATAATGTAACAATATTGGAGCAACAATTGAGAAACAACTTCCTACACTCTTGAATCCTCCTTTTTAAGACAAGTTTGCTAACAACTCTTATGCTATCCCACTACCTCTAGTAAAGAATGTCTTTGCTCTTTTGATGAGGTGGATGAGTCAAAGATACTGACTCTTATTATTATTTTGTTTTTGAGCATTGGGTTTTTTATTTTTTATTTTTTTAAAACTTGATAGTTGGAATTCAGTTAATAATGAATGTAATTTTTTAACTACTGCTGTCATTGCATTCACTTATGTGCAAATACCCTTGGGAAAGGTATTAATCTGTCTCTTCTCCCTCTAGCTATGGGTTGAATAGGACAAATTGGGTTCTGTAGCCTTGGTTAGCAACCAGTCTACAGCAGAAAGTAATGGCAACTTATTGTGGGGAAATCTTTTGCCTACTCTCAAGGATGTATCACGTATGGCACTTGACTAACTGGCTGCCTCATCAGATAAGATACTTATGGGAGAGTGATCCCCCCCACCCACTCATTCACTATTTCTCTGTTAACCATCATGACATGCTGAAATGTAATTGTTGAAATAAGTCAGGATACTTCTCCTCAGAACTGCAAATAATAAATTTACTTCTCTCTACTAGTTGTTTGAAAAGTAAACATGTTAGTAATACATTGTACACAAAATTAGAAGCAAGATTAAACTTTAGTTTAAATACTGCTTTTATCAGATAACCTGCTTTGTGTATACATTTGATAGAATAATGTGTTTAAACTGAAAAATCTCCAGTGATTAAATTTGTTGCAGGTCTCTGGATTCTAGTGGCCTATCAGCAGTTCCTCAGTATAAAGCCCAATGATGTATTACAGACTGAGTCAATTGCAAACAATTTTTTTCAGTTTTCTTTTTTTATTCATTTATTTCAGTGGGGGACATAGTAGTAGGCATCATTTCTTGGAGGAAGCAAGAGAAAGATAGAAAAAACATATCAGCTGGTCATCTGGCTACCTGTCACTTTCATTTAGTGGCCTGTCTCATTGCTGAAACTATGGCACACAAAAACATCTAGGCTCAGACAATCACCAAAACTCCTCTTCTGCCACAACCATTCTGCTGTTTTTTTTGTCTTGTCTTATATCAAAGCTTCAGCAAAGATAATCCATCACTGTCAGGATTCCACACCCACAAGGTTCAAACCATTGCTACTTAGTTCAGGTTGTCAAATTTCTGACCAGAATTTACCATTTTTGTCTAGCTTATACGTTCTGTTAAAAAAAATAATCTTCAAATTCAACTCACAGTCACCTTAATCATCTAAGGAATTGTGTAATTATATTTTGGTTAACTCGGATTAATCTTATTTTTGTTTTGCTCTCTTTGTTTTTAGCGGTTGATGTCAGTTCTAATTTGGCATAGTAAACTCTTTAAAACCAGAAATTTATTTTTCTGATCCATGGCTTCCATATATTGATATCTATACTTGGCATGCTGATCACATGATTTGAGAATGTTGTGTGTACAGTTTTCAACTATCTTAGTCTCCAATGCACTTCCTTGTCTTTATTTGCAGTCCAAGTGAAGAGGAAGGCTGGGTTGAAGATGAGCCTTCAGGATTAGCATGAATTTCACAGAATTTATTGTGAGAAAAGTGATGCTTAGAAATGGTGAATATGGGGGTCCATGTCTGTACCTCTTCTACTCAGCCTTCAATCTTTTGATGATTCTATCTCCATTAATCTCTACAACTTGCATCTAATGACCAAAGGCCAAGTTTTTGTGACAGTTGCTGATGGGTTGATGTACATCTCTCTCAGGAAGTAGTCTTTTTACACAAAAGGAAAGATGAAAGAAAAGTGTTAAATGTCAGTTAATGGTACAGTTTTACCAAAGCATATTCCAGATATTGAACAAAAACATGTAGCATTGAATGAGCTTTAAGTCAGTTAATTTCCAGTGTCATTCAGTAAAATAAATGTTATAGACGTTGAATAAATTTCCTTGATCCTTCCTATCTTTTTTCATATTTCATGGTGGCATAATCAAGATGAATCTGCTACTGTATAGAAATAAGCAAAACTATACTTATGACTGTTTGCATGTGTAAATCTAGAAATTAAGATTGTTAGAAATGTTTACATACTGTTTAGGCTAGAAATATCACTCTTTCATCTGTTGACTGATTTTGATTTAGACATTTCATGTGTTTCCATTAGTTTTTTTTAAATATTGCTTATTAATATAGGTTTTGATATGGTTGATTGAAAATCTTGGGTGTTTGTATCCAGAACAAGTTAACTGAGATGTTCTGTTCCTGAAAGATGGTAGAAATGTTTTGATCTTTGTTAAAGAAAGAAAACTGTCCTAAAACATGTATTTTAAATATTCGTGACACACATAAATATGTAAAGATATGGCAAAATATATATTCATATTGAACTTTTCTCCCATAGTTCAGATCCTGAATTAAAAAAAATAAAATAAAATTCATCACTGATTTTTCTGACACTTTTGGTATCAATAGATGGAATAACAATTCAATGAAATATCTGATCCATTGTTAGAAACTTAACATTATATCCCCTCGGATTTTAAGCCTAGAGCATTATTAGAAACCTGAACAAAATTTCTCATTAACTTGGATAAATATCTGAAAAGGCTTCCTAGTATTGTTACATTTGACCTATGTTTCATGAGAAATGGTTATAGTTATCTTATTTCTTGGTTGTATGTTATAGTGTAATGGGCATTGACTCAGAATGAGAAATCAGTGCCAAGTTAAAATTCTAGTTGAATTTGTTTCATTCACTTTTGTACAAATACCCTTGTGAAAGGTATTAATCCATCTCTTCTCCCTCCAGTTATGGGTTGAATAGCATGACATATTGTGTTCAACAGCCTTGGTTGGCAACCGGTCTGCCACAGAAAGTAATGGCGACCTACTGCAGGAAAAAACTTCTGCCTAGTCAGTCATGTCTTGAAAGAGACCTGATTGCCCAAGCATGTATCATGTATCATGTATGGCAATTAACTGACTGATTCCTTGTTTGGGGTTGAGTAGAGTATACCCATTTTGTTAGAATAAGGATGCTGTATAAACATTTTTATGCAACAGTTCAACTCTATGATAGACTTAATAGTTGTCCAAAATAACAATTTGCAGCCTTAATGAAAATAAAGAAAAACAATGCCCCCATAAAATGTCAATTATAAATCAATTTTACACTCAACTATAAGGCTATCAAGGTTTTGTAAGTGTCCTAAAGCTTCCAGTCCTTTTTTTTTTTTTTTTTTTTTTTTGTATTTATAAATTCTTCTCAAAAAGTACTTTAGCATGGCTTAAGTGTGATTGGAGATAGCATTGTTATAGATAGCTTAGAAGTGCTATTATAGACAGGTGAAATGTTGGAAAATGATTAAATAAATGGTGTAGAGTGAATTTATGATGCAGTATAGTCATGCTTTTGAGGAAATGTTTTGATATTTATAGAGTTTGCTAATTTTGCTATTTCTGAAAAACATCAATTTCTTAAAGAATAATATTTAGATATAAATATTACTTTTTACAGTTTTCCAACTGAATATCTAGTTATTGTCACTGATATTTTCTTTAACCAGAATCCATTATATTATCTTTGGATATAATCTTAAAAGTTCATTAAAACAGATCTCACATGTTACTTATCAGTACATGTACTATAATTTTTTTTTTCAGCTTTATTACTTTAAAAAAGTATTGAACATTGCTTGCTATTGTAGCAGAAAATTCTTAGTTGATATTGACTAGAATGAAACTACAGATTTATGTAAATAGATGTAATAAAATTCTAAAATGTAATGTATTTACTAAGAATATATCTTGCTACACTGCCATGTAATCCAGTAAAATCAGTGGCATCAAATTTTTCAACCTTTTCATTTTAGTTATATACATCAGGTTTTAGTATATAACTCAGCTTTTTCTCAAGGAAAGACAAGTCATAATTGACTTTTAGACATTGTCACCCAAAAATATATTCAACCTGATATTGTAAATTTTGGAAAGCTCATTTGTTTATTTAAATGATGCCTTTGTTTTTTTTTTTTTTTTTTTTTTTTTTTTTTTTGTGTGTGTGTGCCTTGTAAAATTTTCTCCATTCAGAATATAGAAAAAATAACATTGGTTGACATTTCATTCATGTTGCAAACCTCAACTAATGTGGTTTTAGTTGCACTCCATAATTGTACAAGTCTTGTATAATCCATCTTTGATGTATATTTACATAATTAAAGGGGAAAGGGCATTAATTCTAAACATAGCAGCTGTTCCACACTGCTCTTTCATTCAATTCATCAGTCTGTAATTGTATAAGTGTTTTGGATCTTGTGGCATAAAAATTCTTTTATCCCCATAAGTAAAAATATTAGTTAAATCTTTTTCTACATTTTCTCTTGATTTAATAAGAAATCTTTCCTTATTTGATTTTAGTTTTGATAGATGGAATTGGGAAGGGGCTCTATTTTACTAAGAATTCAAAAAACAAAAGAACTTGCCTTTCTGTAACAAATACCATATGTGATGATACATGTTCACTTACCCAAATGGCACAAGAAAGGTATTTCCCAAATCTTATCTGTGAAGTTAAGGAATCTGATTGACTAATATTTACCAATATGCCATAGACTACCAGTACTTTTATTTAACTAAATATTAATGTTAAATGTAAACTTGAGTGGGTCATCAAATATCTGCAAATAATCCATTGCACAATTGACCTTTGAAACATACACGTTTTGGTGGTTGAAGCAGCCATTTTTTAGTTTCTTCTGGAGTAAAAAAATGAGTTCTTCAAACTGATTGGACATCTGTAAAAATTAAATTGTCATTTACTTATAATTTTACCACCAACTTCTTGGATAGTTAATGATTTAAAAATTTTTATTTATTTAACTTCAAAATTATAACATTGTTTAAATATCAAGCAAAAAGCAAATAAAACTTCTGGCACTAATCCTATATGAATTTTGGAAGAGATAGAAGAAAAAGTTGAGGGAACCAAGTTTTATTATTGGTTGTTTTAAGTTCAGTAATTTTAATTTTTGTATTATTTCTGTATTTTCTTCATATAATTTCATTGAATCTGACAATGTCACTCAAACAAAAGAATTTGATATAACTTACCTTCTGTATTTTTCCCCTCTGGGAATTAGATATCATGGCTGATCAATAGTTAAAAATATATTTCTTCCCTTAATCACATTAATATCAAAATTAGAGTTTAGTTACATTTCCAGCTTCAGATATGTCAGTTGTAGTAAATGTATTTTTGTGCTTATAAAATATTGTGTGTGTGTGTGTGTATGTTTATTGCCTGTATTTTATTATACTTCTGCCAGGTGTGAGAAGGTCTTTTCAACTACTCATTAAATATTACTACTTTATAAACTTTTAAGCTTTACTAATTTTCATTTTTTTTTTTTTTTTTTTTTTTTTTAGTGAATCTAAATGTCAAGGTATTAGGATTTTTGCTATTAAAAATTAAAATGCTAGCATAAAGATGACAAATTCTAATAGAAATATTTATGCATATCTCTAGGAATGTTCCTCAACTTGAGGAAATGTGTGGATAATATACATGTCTTGACATTTAAATTTATTTAAAGTGAATTCTGCCATTTTTGTTGATCTGTTTTTGCTATTACATCTCATTGTTTTTGTCATAATTTACTTTTTTATTTTTTTCAGATTTAAAAAAAAAATAATTGTTTTTAAATGTTTTATTTCTATACTAATTTTATTCAATAAAAATATATTGTAGAAACATTATAGCACTCTTGTAAAAGTGATAAGACTTTTTCTTTTTTTTTCTTGTTTGCCCACCCCACTTCTCACATTTAGTTTGTGGGCGCAAATATTTAGCATTGTTGCAATTTCCAGACTTTTACTTGCATTTTGTTACAAAATATTATTTTTCTTGTTCATTATGGTTATAAAACATAACAAAGGAACATTTATCATAGAATTATTGCTAAAGTCAACACACCAAAAATGTTTATATATCTCATTGACTTGAGATTAAAAAAGGGTTCTTATTTGGGGGTTCTTTGAGGACAAGTTGAGCATTTTCAAGTTTGTTTTACTTGAAAGCAACCTACAAGGATTTTTTTTTTAATATAATACAGAAAAGCCATTAGTAGCATGGCAAGCATTGATTCTTATAAAAAATAGAATATGTGGTTATAGCATAGAGGTGACAGATGACACTTTTCTATACTTATCAGCTAAAACCTTATACAGGTAACAATCAAGTAGTTCCATGTGGTTAGCAATGTAAAGGATAGTTTGATGTTGAAAGATAAATTGGTCTAAAATAATAAAAGCAAAAATGGAGAAATTTGTATAAATATATTTGAAGAGTGCTAAGATTTTCACAACCTAATCTATTTGGCTAAATGACATTTTTTTTTCTGCCTATACCCACTGATTAATAGCTTAAGTTTTGCTTTTCAGAAAATAGATTAACTGAGAACCTTGTTGATAAATTCTCATCAGTTTCATTCTCTATTTCTCAAAAGATAAGTCTTCAGAAGTTTCTCTGGAGGAAATCTGCATTTTTATAAAACTGTCCAAAGAAACTTTCCTTTTTACTAATTTAAGATTTTCCATGAAACTGCAAAATAATTATTGGCTTAATACTCCTTTTTCCTCAGAACTTCAATTTTTCCTCCCTTTCTTATAGCAAGCCAATCTAAAAGTTTTCGTCAGGTGTGTAGTTCATCCAGTTGGGAGTTCTTTTAGAGATTTTTTTTTTTTTTTTTATAAACTTTGCAGTAAGTCAAAAATTGATCGTGTGTATTACTCAGTTTACATGATTGGAGCTTCTCTAGACTGGCTCCTAGATTACATCTGTCTGCATGAATTTTCCATTCTAGACACTTGCCTAGATAAAGTTGACACCTTGAGTCCCTTAAAATGCATCAGCTGCAAAGGTTTTGAGGAAAACTAGGAAAAAGTTACTAATCTGAATAACTTGTCAAATAATATTATTTGGTGTGTTGATTACATATAATCTTTGAAAGGCAATATCTGTATTTGAAATACAAATATGTGCACAATTTGTCTTATTTTGCTTAATTTTCTTTTTCTTTGTTGGTTGCTTTCTAATTATTTCTAGTACTGCTGCATGTATTTCCTTGTTTTTAATATTTGGCTTTTTCCTTTGAAGTGTTGAAATCAAGAAAGCATGCTGCTTTAACATTGGGATTAAATGTAGATTTGCTTTAACTAATGCTAATTTGGGATTTGTAACTTGATTTCAAAAAGGTTTGTTTTTTTTTTTTTTTTTTTTTTTTTTTTGTCCCAAACACTTGACAACTGAACTAATTTTAATTTAGAAATTTAAGTCTTCAGTGGGAAGCTATAGTTCTTTTAAACAAAAATATTTCCAATTGCAATTAAATAATTTAACTGCAATGAACAAATCATGTTTTGATTTGTTTTCAGTATAAAACAATTTCTGGAATGAGTTTTGTTCATGTCCAACTAAAAACCTGTTTACAAGCCTTAAACTTTTTTTTTTTTTTTTTTTTACTTGGTCACAATTAGTTTGGCTTAAACAAGTCAAAATTACCTGTTCTAATTGACCTGGTTGTAATATTTGCTTGCATTAAAACAAAAAAATTCATAGAGGCCACATAGTCATAATTATTAATTTTGACTACTATTTCTTTCATCTTAATTTCAGTTGCTTTTCATTATAATTACTTAATTCCCATTAATAAACAGTGTGGAATTGAAATATCAATTTTTTTTTTTTTCTGCCTTGGAAGCTCCTTTTTTTTTCTTTCCATAATAGCTGCTTTACTATTTACAGCTCAATGACTGACAGAAAAATCAAATGTAAGCTTTTTAAATTTACTATTCATTTTCTTCTGAATGCTCAGTCCTATATTTATGTACACTAGCAATTTTTTTTTTGTCTTATTGATCATTATTAATGTTTCATAATTTTAGATGATTTTAATTGCAATAAAGGATTAAATACAAAATTGACCATCTCTTAAAATGTTCAAATATTACCACTAGTATATATAAAAGCAATAGCAAATATAGTACTGAGCAAGTGTGGAGGGAGGGTGAATATAAGTTTAAAAAGCTTAGATTTATAATCTTCTCTCAGCTGTAAGGTTTTTGTAGTTTAAGTGGTAGTATAGCTATGTAAAAATGAATTTCATTAATCCTGCTGTTTACTAAAGCTCTAAATAGTTGCTATGAATGGTAACTAAATTTAGCATGAAAGAAATATTAGCCAAAAATTCAAAATATATACAGAATTAGCATGGGATAATAGAATAATAATCTTACATACATCACACACGGTTTGTGTGCAATAATAGCAACTGTGTCCAGTTTTGGAAATTGTCTGAGATGAGAAAGTATTCTATCAATTAAACATATTCCTGTAAAAGTCTTAATTAGCTCCAAAAACAATTCTCTCGGTTTGCTTATATTTTGTGCACATTCAGGCAATTAAAGATTGAAATATGTTTGCTTGTAAATGCCTAGTTTTCTGATAGATTTTTTTTTTATTATTAAAAATAAAACTTGATTCAATTATTTTAGTACTTGCATTAAGATTGTACTAAAATATTAATGAATATTGATAATGAAATTTTTAGAAACTGTTTCTTATAATAGAAGTGCAAGCAGTGTTTGATAGCTCCAAATATATTTATCCTTTTGTTTGCTAAATAAAACAATATTTTATGAAAGTCATAAAGACAGAATGAATTCAATCTTTTACTAAGAGTTGTTTGGACAGTTGAACTCTTTCCAGTTAATGTTTTGTTAGCACAATATTTTGGTCAATTCATTCTAGTCATTTTCAGTTGAACAATCCATCAGCAAGTACACTGATAGGATCAACAAGTTTGCCTGTGTTGCCCAGGCATTTACAATTTTTTCTTATATGCTGGAAAGCTATGCAATTATTTACCAAGTAAGCAACAAAATCTTATCTCATTCAGCTGTAGTAGACGAATATACAATGTTTCTTTCCATTTTGACTCTCTTTCTAGTAATGATTCTTCTTTTATTTAGATCTCATTCCAGGTCTTCAGATCATGACCATAATTTATTTCTGTTTTGGATTTTCTCTTTTCAAGTTTTGTCATCTCATTCTCTGAGTTACAAGAGAACTCTAATAAGGTGGTGGCCAAGAATAGCTGCACTATTGAAACAATTGTTCAGTTTTGTTTTGCTACTTCTTTGTAAACAAAGTTCATGTTTGGTATTGTCTTAGGGTGGGTGCTGTGAGCAATGAAGGCCATCCAACTACTTCCCACAGAGCCTCGGGGACAATGTCACTGACTACTAGGTGCTAGACAAGGGGGATGCCATACATATTTCAGAAACACTTTACTCCTTCCCACATGGTCCAGGAATGGAGAGCTGACACCTTTCATGATTGTCATTCCAAGCTTTCTTGATATAAATCTGCTAGTAGGTATCCCAAACAATTTATTTTCAATATATGTAAAAGCATTTCCTGTGGACATATAGATCTTGGCAAAACATATAAAATGGTATCAAATTTTTCTTGCTAGTTCAATTAGCAACTTAGTCATGACCATTTAAAGTTCATCAGATTTTTCCATCTTGAGTGCAATTGGGAAGATGCAGGCTTAAAATGAGTGAAAAACCATAAATGCAATGTCATAAAAGAAAGATAATACTAATGGGATTAAAAATTAGATAAGAAACTGGGGTGGGGAAAATCAGATTTTATCTTAAAAACTGTGCAAAAATCGCACAAAAAGCAACTTCGACCATTCATTTCAACTCTACAGTTAAGTCAAAGCTTTTTAGTTTCATAGTATTTAGATTAATTTAATTTTTTAATTTTTTTAATTTTTTTTTTCCTCACTAAACAACTTTTATTTCATCATGTAATTACAGGTGGAAGCAAACTTTGATAGAAAGGTATACCTTTTTTAACTTGCTGTAAAGTATCTGGTGGTGGGTACAAGTTTGAAACTTTACTCATTTTTGGATGGAAAATTTAAAGTTATTGTCCATAATAAACTTTCTCATAAATGTATTTGATTTTTAAATTTTGTAAATATATACAATTTTTGACTTAAAAATTCTGACATCAAAACTTGTTATGCAAAAGAAATCAATGGTCAATTTTTCAAACAAATGCTTATTAAAAAGCATAAAAACTAATATATATATATATATATATACTGAAATGATTAAAACTACATTTATTGGAAGATAAAAAAAAGACTTTCTAAGAATGGCTGTACTGTATTTCCTCTCCTAATGGTGTCTGAATTTCTTTGTAGGCTTCTATAGCCCAATATTTCTGGAACATTCCAGATTCTACCATTAAGTTTCAAGAACTGGCATTAAACTCAAGTCCCATCTTAAGACAAAACTTGACTTGCCCTGTGCAATATCATCCAGCAAAGACTATTGAAAATAAGTTTCTACCCTTAGTTGGAGATAAAAACTTGATTATTGTACTGGCTGGAGGTATGTCAATAACTTGGCCAATGTAAAAACTGTAATCATACAGCAACTTGTATTTGAAGATCACTTGAGATGGTTCTTCTTCATCACAGCTACCAGAGTTAGTCACTGGGTCTTGAAGTTCCTATGATGTAATTTCAATGGCAATGAGTTTGTTGGCTACAAAAAAAGCATAAGAATCTAGAAAGGCTCTTTGGTGATCTTTAGTGACTAAAATTTTCTTGGCTGTATTAAATGTTAGTTGAACTTGCTTCATCAATCTTGACTGTTCTCTCCTTGTATTAAGATAGCTTGCAGAGCCAAAAAAAATTTGCATGTAAAAAAAACCATGCAATTCTTGTATCACAAAAGAAATAGGAAAAAAATGTGTTCCTTTAAAGATTTTTTAAAAAAATTTTTTTTCTAAACCTGAGTTTTTTGTCTCTTAAAGTGCTTTTCTCATTTATCTTATGATTCTTGAAACCATAAAAGTTGGGTTAACTGAAATAGATGAGACCTCACAAGAACTGCACTCAAATTACTGGTGTTACTGTCAACCCATGAAGTAACCCCCTCCCACAGATTTCTGCATTCTTTTCATCACGCAGTGCAGTTTTTAACTGCATCAGCAATCTTTTTGAACATTGCAAAGGATTTTGGGATCTTTAGTTTGCCTCTTCCACTGAAGGATTCCACTGTCCACATGCATGGGCTGGGAGTCTACGTTAGTGAACACCTCCCCATAGCTAGGGTGATTTCACTCGAATCTGCTGACCATCAATATGTATGTCTCTGTCCGTCTCTCCTCAGTTCGGTTAGTTACCTATTCTTTCTTTACCGTTCTCCCTCTTCTCTTGACTGCTCCCTTCTAGATAGTATTGTTGACAACATAGATAAGGCTATTTCCTACCACCCATTCGCCCACATATTTGTATTCAGAGATCTTAACACTCATCACTCTGAGTGGCTTAAAGACTCTATTACTGATCCAGCGGGCATCCACGCCATGAACTTTGCTATTTCCCAATGCCTTATGCAAGTAGTGGACTTCCCCACTCGCTTTCCAAGCACTCCCTTTGGACACTCCTTGCTAATAGATGTTTTACCTCTGCATCTGACGCCTGTCAAGTCTCACAGCTTTGCCCTTTTGGCAACTCCATCCACATTGTCTCCGTCAACATCTCTTTCCACTCTCACTCCCCCCAGGAGCCTCCTACCCATAGGACCTCCTACTGCTACCAAAAAGCTGACTGGGACTCCTTTCGCAATTTCCTCTGCGGCATCCCTTGGGGAAAAGTGTTCAATCTCCCAGTTGATAACTGTGCCTCTGAGGTTTCGTCATGGGTGAAAGCTGGCATTGATGCCTTCATACCTACCAGGAAGTATTGTCTAAAACCTCATTCCTCTCCATGGTTCTCTCTGGCCTGTTTGGCCGCCATTGCCCACAGGAACCATTATTTCCAACTTTTCCGGAGACAGTCATCTGATCACAATAGGCGCCTATTCACGTCTGCTCGTAATGAGTGCAAGAGAATCCTGAATGACGCCAAATGGTTGTTTGCTGAGAGAATGCAACAGCACATAGCTGACCGCAAGTTCGGCTCCAAGGACTATTGGTGGTTATGCAAACAGGTGCTGAACAATAGCAAATCCTCAATACCTCCTTTAATCAATGAATTTGTGGTTCTCACATCATCTGCGGACAAAGCTGAGTGCTTTGCTCGCAGATTCTCATCCAACTTCCACATTTGACTCATCTGGAGTACACTCTCCCCACTTCCCTATTAGAACTGAGGCCAAACTGCACGACTTATATATTACCCCGACAGTTGTATCCAGAGTAATTTCAAAACTTGACCCCCATAAGGCAAGCGTGGTGATGGAATCCCGGTGATAGTCCTTAAGAGGTGTGCACCTGAACTCTCCCCTGTCCTCTCTAAACTGTATAACTACTGCCTTTCTGCTTCCTGTTTTCCTGCATGCCGAAAGTCCTTCTTCAGTCGTTCCTGTATTTAAGAACTGTGGTGAACCCTCGGACCCATCCAACTATCGCTCTATCAGTCTTCTACCAATTTTCGGGAAAGTGTTTGAGACTATAATTAATGCTGAAATAGTTCAACACCTTACTGCCCACAAACTCTTCTCTGATAGGCAGTATGGCTTCCGCTTTGCCAGGTTCACGGCCGACATGCTAACAACTGTTACGGAGTACATGCTCCAGACCCTTGATGAGTCGGGTGAGGCTCGTGCTGTTGCTCTGGACATCTCCAAGGCTTTTGACTGGGTATGGCACTCTGGCCTTCTATGCAAGCTACGGGATTACGGTATTACTGGACACTTGCTTGATCTAATCCAATCTTTTTTAAATAACCGTAAAATGAAGGTCGTTTTGAATGGGCATGCCTTTTCATCCTACAGCACAAATGCAGGTGTCCCACAGGGCTCTATCCTGGGCCTGACGCTCTTCCTTATTTTCATCAATGACCTCCCAGATGAGATCAAGTGCCAAGTAGGCATCTATGAAGATGACACCACAATTTACTCCCGCATCAGGAAGAAACCCGTCATGGCAGACAAACATAATCTCGCTGCTGACCTTGAACGGGATCTACACTGTAGTGAATTGGGGCAAGAAGTGGCTTGTCAATTTCAATGTGTCTAAGACCAAGCTGTTGTCTGTCAATCATCACAGGCAACCTCTCCTGCCTCCCATAAGCATGGACCAAGTGATTCTCCCTGAGAGCAATACACTGCGCCTCCTCGGCCTTACCCTCTCTTCTGATCTCAAATGGAACCACTACATCGAGTCCATAGCTAAATCCACTGCTAAGAAGGTTGGGTCACTGTGTCGGGCCAACATGTTTTTTCTGCCCGAATACATCCTGCATATATACAAGTCAACCATTTGTCCATGCATGGAGTACTGCTGCCATATATGGTCAGGCGCCTCTGCCGTTCACCTCAGTGTTCTCGACAAGGCTCCAAAGGAGAATCAGTAATGTGATAGGTACTGACTTGGCGGCTCAACTACAGCCACTTCCCCACTGACGAAATGTGGCCTCCCTTTGTCTGTTCTATAAATACTTTCATGGCTTCTGCTTGGACGAACTTAAGTCACTGGTGCCTCCTCAACAGGTGTTTACTTGTACAACCAGATTGGCAACTGGGTCCCACCCATTCACAGTTAGGTTAGCCAAATGCAAACGACAATTCTACTCCTGCAGCTGCTTCTCTCGCACTTCCAGCCTGTGGAACTCGCTTCCCATATTCTTGCTTTCCTGATGGCTACAACCTCCAGGAACTTAAATGCAATGTCAATACTCATCTATTAACCACTTGACAAAAGTTCTTTCTCCACTCCGTATATCCTTTCCTTTCTCTCCACCTTTGAAACTGTCATCACACCTGCATTCTCATCTTTCTATTGCTCCTTTCTAACTGGTTCATATTCCTCTTCACTCTCTTCTAATTAATCTTTTTACACTTATGTAGCCCCCTGCATATCAGTGGCATTACCGCCTTGCTCGGGGTGAAATGATTAAAAAAAAAACAAAAACTCTCAGGCTGTTTAGTTGGTCATCCACTGAACAGAATATTTTGAAATATTTATCATGAGTACATGTACATTTAATTAGTCTCTAGGAATGGAAAACACTAAAAAAAATAAATGTCTTAAATTTCATAAGTTTAGGCTTTTGCTTTGTAAAGAAAAAATACAATTGAAAATTTTCATTAAAAATAAATGAACTGAAAATTTTAAAGTTAGGCCATTTTTTTTCAAATGGCAACATTTGCTCTTGAATTGTTATTGCTGAATTTAGGGGTTAAAAGTTTACTTTTTAAGAATATTCTTATTATAAAATAAAAAAATCTACTTTCAATGTTAGTGATATTTACTAATTACCAAAAAATAATTTTTTAAAGAAATAAATTTGGTAGAAAAGTAAAAAAGATTAAATAAGAAAAATATAGTTTAATGTTTTTGCAAACTCACAATAGTAGTTCAGTTGAAAAATATATCCCTTTATTTTGTATAAAATGTATTGAGTCTAGGTTACAAATAATTGAAATAAGTGTTCAATTTAATCAGAAATTAGGAGCTAATCCCACTAATTAGTTAATATGAGGCAAATATAAAATTAAACATTTTTTTAAAATTACAATATTTTACTTACATAAATGTGAGTTTTATGAAGATATATACATGCACACATTTTAAAATTACAATACTTTATTTCATTTTTTTTTTTTTTTAATCCATGGACATATGACACAAGTGTTATATTTAATTAAAATATGTATTTCAAGTTTATTTTTAATGCCTATTTAGTTACGCAATAAGTAATTTACTTTATATAACTTTAGAATAAACATCAGACATGTAAGAAAAAGATTTAAATAAAAAAAGAAGCTCGCTTAGAAACTGAAATGTCCATCGATGAAACAAGTTGGATTTAAAAAGCTCTAGGCATGTCAGTCAACACGGCTGGTAAATTCAAATTTAAAAAAAAACATTTCCTTTTATATTTATTGGCACCTCAAGTTGGATGGACATAGTGATAGGAAACCAACTGATTATGAAAGACAAAATATTTCTTTATAAAATTTTATTAAATGAATTTCTTTGGTATTTCATCCATTTAAGTTTTCAACTTCAAAATTTTGTGAAAAATAACCTCAAATTTTATTTTAAGCCTGCCAAATTTTCCTTTTTAAGATAGGACTATTTTTATATGCATAGGAACACACAACCTTGAGTGCAACTAATTTTAAGACATAAGCATAAAATTTTCTGCTTTTTAAAATGTGAGAAAAGTGCTCATCACTGAAATGTGGCCTTCATTTAAAGAGACCTGTCATAAAAACTAATTTTATCATGCTAGAGAAAAAGTTGTATCTTTCATAAAGAGAAAACATTAAATTTTCTTTACATACTTATTTTATCAAAACAACTTTTAAAAATATTTTAAATATTGACAGTTGAACTTGAAGAAAATTTCATTATTTTGACCCATTTTCACAGTGTAAACTAGCCAGTTTGGGATACCTACTGCTAGACTATATCTGGGGCTCTTGTAGAAGACAAGACCAACCAGTGGTTCTATCAAAACTAATTGAAGACTGGCATTCTGGATATTAGGGTGAACCTAATTCAGTCACCTGACTCGGGCAAGAATTTGCTTCCAAGACCACTCTCAAGGCTGTGAAGGCTTCTATTGGATAAAATCTGTTTCTCCAAGATTTGTGTACTAATTTTTGAAAATATGCAGATATTTTTTCTTTTGAATATTTGTTTTTCTTGATTTTCATTCTCAATTACCTAGCGTGCACACACAATGCTAAAAAGTTATTGATTCAAAAAAGAAATCTTTAAAAAAAAGAAATAAAATCTATTTAATCATTTTATTTGCTCTGATTTGAGGAAGTACTCTCTCATATAAAGTATGTCATGTTACTGGAAAGTGGAGTGATCCAATATTTAATTCTGTTTTCTGGAAATAGGATTCTTCCATTTTCCACATAGTTTGCATCTATGAAGAAGGCCAAAATGTGTTCACAACAAAAGAATGAGTTTTATAATCTGAACAACTCTTGGAATGATATTGACTCTTTTTCAAAATTATAGAAAGGTATGAATTTCTATGCTCTTGATAAAATTAATTTTTCTTTTTTTTATATACTTCAATGAAATGTTCACAATGAGACACCTTTTAAAAACTTTTTAATGAGGTTTCTTATGAAAGCACTCAAACATATATATATAATTTTTTTTTTTTTTTTTTTTTTTTTAATGAAATCTCCAACATTCCTCCCTGTCCCAACCAACATTTTATTGGCATTTATCTATTTCCTTTCAATTTTTAGGTGTAGAGAGGCCCCCCTCAGATATGAGCAAGACCACTCCAGGAAATTCACTTATGAGCTTAAACAAGTCCAACACACCCCTCCCAAAAGAGGTCCTCAGTGCTTCTAATATGTCCTTTAGTTCTAGAGCACCAGCCCAGTCAGTACAGACTGACATCCAGCCAGCACTGCATGCTTCCCAGTCTAACAATACTGATAACAACCAAACGTTGGACCTTAGATCGGGTAATGGCCTACCCACAGCCAACCTGGCTGAGTCTAATGATCAAATGAAATATAAGCAGAACGGTGAGTTTTTTCTGTTGCCTTTTCTGAGAAAAGAAAACTTTTATCTTTTTATTTTATTTTTAAGTTCAGTTTAATTAAATCTTAATTTTTATTTTCTATTTTCTAATAGAAAATAAAAATTCAGAAAATAAAATTTTATTTACAGAAGAAAATGTTTTGATACAATATGAAATGTTATTTCAAATTGAAATAAAAAATGAATGTGATTGGGTGAGATTTAAAAAAAAAATCTTCTCACTAATTTTCCCAGATTCTATGGGAATTTCAACGTTTTGAAGAAAGACAAATTAAAAACTAATTTTGAATTAGCTGATATAGTGACAAAAAATTTGGTATATTTTTTTTTGTGAACTTTTAAAAATCAAAGGCACTATCAAAGAAATTCTATTTAAAATACTGATTTCAGCTATCAGTTAAACATTGTTTTAAAAAGGCATTTTTCCTGAGATATAAATGGGATGAAAATGATGATAAATAATATCCTAAATAATTTTTTGTCTTACAGTTAGATTAAGTGTACACTTATGAGATTAAATAGTTTATTTATTTTCTTTAAGAAAATAAGTATATTTACTAAACTTAGAACTATTTGGGTCTCTTGAAAAAAGTTGCTATTTCTGAAATTGCAACATTTAAGTATTTAACATACAATCAGCTAAGACTTGAGTAGAATGTACAAGAAACTGAGCAAATGTTTATTTCCTAAATATAACTTACATGTGGCACAAGGATGCAAAAAGGACCGAGCTCTCTAATCAGTCATAATTGATCTATTGAGAAATGCTTACTAACCATTACACCATGTTAAAGTTCTTAAAGGAGTTGTTGGGGTGCTGACATGTTGAACTGTCCATCATTTTCCTCCATCTGTTGTGGTTGTGTGCCAGAGCCTGGATTACTGCAATTAGTTTTTGGTGTGCTCATCATGTAGCATGTCTTGGGAGTTTTAACCTGGTAGGGCTCGTCCCACTTCCAGGTTAGTCCACAGCTGGTGCCCTCCAACTAGGTGAATCACCTTGGTTGTGAAAACATGTGGCTGTTGTAGTTAATTTGAAGAACACTTCCACCCTGGCTGGTGACATGTGTCAAGGAGGTCCTTTGCTTGGTGGTGCCATGTTAACTTATGTGAGTTTAGACTGTGAGCTGAAATGGTTTACCAGGGCATGGCAACTTGAAGCCATCATATGAGAACAATGACATCATCAAATCTAAGCAAAAAAGAAATTATAAACATTTCTCAATGAAACAGTAATTCAGTAAACTGAAGTAGTTAAGCTGGTTTTGCACATTAGAAGATTAAAACCATAAAGTCGATAATTGCAGACAATGTTGATTTGGATACATATTTAAATGGATAAAACTTAAATAAAAGAATGTTCTGCTTTTGTGAGCAATAGTTTTTTCTAACTTGTTTATTTTGAGATAAGTGGAAAGTCTGAACAAAAATATAGGAGATCAAGATGGATATATCTTTTTCACACACACACACACACACACACACACACACACACACACACACACACACATTATATATATATATATATATGTATATATAAAACTGAATACAAAAGGAAAGAGATTTTTCTTATTACTGATTAATATGCTTCTAGGTTGACATTTATAGGCATTTTTTATATATTTAAGTTCATTTGAAGTGTGGCATGTATGAATGTTGAAACTATTAGAGAAGTGGATCTGAAATTTGGTAGATATAGGCTATTTGATACCAGAAGCATAAAAAATATATTTTAATTACAATAAATATCTTCTGGAAAGAATTATCTTAGCCATTTATTCATGAGATACATGTTGTAATTCACGGTATGTGTTTGGCATCCATCATACTGAACAATTCTTTGATCTGCAGCCAATACCTCAGCTGCTGATGTCAGTGCAGCATCTGTTATGGCTGTACAGGCCTACATTAGAGTGATAGTCTTGATTGCAATGAATGCATGTGAAGATGCTCTCTCCCAATGTTACCTTGTTGTTTTCTTTCCGTCAAGCATGTTTCTCTTCTCTTCACTTGAACCTTCTGTAAATTGTATCTCCAGTTTAAGCAGTTGTTGGTGACATCTTCTCACCTGTCCGTGTCCATCACCCTTGTTTATTGACTGCATTATAAGCCGTATTGTTGTCAAAGAAAAAAAAAACTTTAAGAAAATCTCTCATCTCACAACCTTTTAATTGTTAATTTTCATCATAAAAAGTCACATTTAGGTCGAAGCTGCTAATAAAAGGGGAATTGTAGTTGTGCATATGATATACATCCCCCTCTCCTACCCTTGAATGTGTGGGTTGTGTAATTGTTAGCTTGAATAAAAAAAAAATCAATGAACCAAGTCTATTAGACTCACTTGCACAAAAATACTTTTGGGAAAGGTATGAATATCTCCAACTATGGTAGACTGGGTTCTCTAGCTATGGTTAGAAACCAGTCTAGTAAGACACTGGACTCAGACATGAGGCTGCTGTTTGAAGATTTTATAGTACATTGTGTGCCCTTTGTTAGTAGTTCTTCCAAAAGTTATGGTTGTTTCTTGACAAGTCTTCACTATAATTGAATAATGTGCTTTGGTTTAGTTATTAAAACAAACAAACAAAACCTGAACTGTTACCCCCACTCTTATTAAAATTAACAGGAAAGTTTACTATATACACACACTTACCTAGGTCATTCTGCTAGTAGAAAATATTTGCCTAAGAATCTCAACAGTAGCTTAAAACTTGGTTTAAAAAAAACTTCTGTAATTTTAACTGATGACAAGGCTGAAATACTATTGAATTTTTTTTTTATTTGACCAGGTCTGTGGTAACATTTCTATTAATGCCATTACTTTTGTAATGGTGAAAAAAACTATATTTTCACCTGTTTTAAAACTGAAAATTCTCTCCACTTGATAGCTCAGAAAACATGTTAGTTTTCAAATTTCTTTCAAAATGTATCATTTAAAAATTATGCTTATTTTACATATAAAATGTAAGTTATCTGTTAACCTTTTTGCCATCTTTAAAAAACACAGGCTTAATGGATAAATTCAGTTATATTAAGCAAGGCAAAAATGTTGAACACCTTGTGAAAGTTTATATCTAAAAAAAAAAATGTACTCTTTGTAGAGTTGCTACATTGCAGTATTACACCTTGATGGGATAATTATTAAAGGTGTGTATTTGACATTCAAGCAGAAACAACAATAGACGACTTTTCAAAACTAGTGGCATAGTTTCTTATTTTAGTCAGTCATCAGAGCAGAAAGAATTGTTAAAAACTGATGTCTGCTTTACAGAGCATATTGAAATTTGAAACAAGTTTAGTCACTAGTGTTCCATGAATCTAAGCTTGATGTAAATAAGGGTAGGACAAGTTATGCACTTTATTCAATGATCTAAACAATTTTTTAATGTTATGCAAATTACAAGTTTATCACACACACACACGTGTGTGTGTATGTATATATCTATCATATATATATATATATATATATATATATATATATATTTGGAATAATAACTTGTCACAAGGCTTGTTTCTTGTGGTACATTTTCAGTTTCTTCAAGTATGCCACATCTGATAATTTTTTTTTTTTTTTGTTTTATTAAGCAATGACTGTTTAACCACTCAAGATTGGCAAAAATGTATTTTTTTTTTTTTTTTTTTTTTTTTTTAAGAAAAAAACTTTCTCTTGAGATTCTTGTTTGAATTGCAAATTATTCATATTGGTGAAAGTGTGTAAGGAGGGTAAGATTCAAAGCTAAGTCTGGATAACTCCAAAATGACATGATCCAAATAAGGTTAGGGAACAGCCGAAATGCTATGTTCAAAACCAAAAAGGTGAGGGGGATGAAGAATTCACTCAATATTGAGTAAAATATAATGATCAGTTTTCATGTTTTAATCCTGGAAATTGCTTTTATCACCAATGTTACTACATTTGAAGTGAAAGAAAAATATGCATTAATTTTTTTTATTTTATTTTTTTTTATAAAAAGCATAATTTTTGTAATTTTCTTGAAGTAAATTTTTTTTTTCCTATGAGGACAACTTCATGAAATAAATTCTGTTTTTCAATCTTTGCTGCTTTTAATTTTCATTAAAATATCTAAATATGCACTTTGCCCACAAAGAGTTAAGGACATTCTTTGTTGAATGTTTAAACCAAGTTTGATTATGTAAACCACTATCTGCAATATGTCACTTTTGTCGGTCTCTTAGAATCAATAACTCACGTCTTTCTGAAAATTCATATTATTCTTGTCAGTTGTTTTTGAAACAGTTATAAGGTTATTGAAGTGTTCAAATTTAAATTTATAATTTTTCATTTTGTTGCTTATTTCTAGCAACTGAGCAGGTGATTACAAAACCTAATTTGAATTTTTTGGTGCATGTTGCAAATTAGGAATTACTGTCACACGGCTTATTGCTTGTTAAAAGACCTTACTGCTTGGGATATTCAACTTTTTCTTAATGATATGAAATATAGTTACAAGTTAATATTAAATTTTTTTAAGTAGCATCTTCATAACAGGAAAGTGAACATGAAATTAATAATTGATAAAGATTTAATGAATGTTAGACAGCTACAGAAGCTAATCTGCTTCCGTTTTAGTATTAATATTAAAATTATCATTATTAATATTGAAAGTATTAACAAATTAGGATAAATAATAAAAACAAGTATTTAAAAAAAGAAACAAAATTAATATAAATACAAAGAAATTTCACAAAAATTAAATTTAATAAAGACTCTAAAAATTTTGTTGGATATCATAGATTTGTTCAAATTTTTGTATGTAATATTTTTTATTATATAAGATTGCATGTGATCAGAACTCTTTGTAACATGAAAATTTAATATCAAAATTCAGTCCATTCAGTTAGAGATTTTGGGCTATAAACTTATTGAGCCACCTTTTTACTTGTTAACCATGTGAATATGTTCATCCTGCATGGCCAAGATGCTGGACGTATTTTAGATCATAATTTGAAAGGGTTTATTCATTTTTTAATAAAAAGAATGTACATGTTATCTATTTTAATTTAACAATATGACTGAAATTAAATATCAATTCAGTTTAGTAATTTATTCTGTAATTAGTATCATATTACCTTGAGAATTTAATTGGTAGATTTGTGAACTTAAAGAAACAAATAAGAAGCCCTTAAAATGCATAACATTTCCTCTATAGCTTTGGACATTTCTCTCTTGTTCTTTCTGTCTTTTCTAACCTTCTTAATGCTTTTTCTACAAAAACTAAAACTCGGTGGCTGTGCGTAATTTTCTATGTATTTTGGGTTTGTTTTTTTTAATTTTTTTTTTTTTTAATTTTTTTTTTTGGTGCATGCTGAAGTTGTTTTAAATTTGATTTTTCTTCTTTTTTTCTTCTCCCTCCCCAAGTTTCTGCCTATTTTTAGGCAGTTTTCAAAACCACTTTGAGCCAATGATCCTGAAACTTCTCAATTCTGTCAACATTTTTTTCCTTCTGGTGAATTTGTTGGATGCCATATCATACTTCCCTGCTTTGAATTTGCTTTGGTTTATGTATAGTTGATAACTGCAAGAAATTTTATCAACTTTGCTTGATCCTGTACAAGTTCACCTCTGGCTGTGAAAGAAATAGGAAGTATTGCATCCATATTTCAACTGGGAATGGCCTTTCAACCTTGATTGCCTTGGCTTTTTATCTAGGTTTGGACACTGACAAGTGGTGCTGATGAGGAAATATGCAACAGCCTTGGCTACTGTGTTGTTATGTTTGTTTATTCATTAATTTTATAAATACTTCTGGTAAGATGGAAAAATTCTATTGATGCTATTTTAATGACAAAGCTCGGTCAAGATTCTAACTTTTTAAAGTATCTTATAATAGTTGCCATTACTAGAGATAAACATACTCTTATATGTAAAATTTAGACATGACATTGTGGTATATTAATGAGACTATCCCTGGCAAAATTCGCCTGAAATTAGAATATTGTGGAAAGAACAAAAATTAAAGAATTCACAATCAACAAAGATCTTATCTCAAGATGAGGTTTTTTTTTTTTTTTTACACCACAAAATTTAAAAACAAAATTACTTCAGAATAATAAACTTTATGGTTAGGTAAATGTTTATAAGTACACAGATTCCTAAGAAACAATATTAGTATTTATTTCATCACCATTTAAAAGCATAAAGTTATACATAATTACAAGTGCCTGTAATTGCATATTATAAGGAGCTGTTGTAGTTCTTAGCCTGGCCTACTTTCCAAAATCAAGTTTTTGTTTTTTTTATTTATTTTAAGTCAAGTTGTGAACTTTTCACATGACATTTGTTTGTGTGTTGATGTGTAATAAAAGCTCACTTCTACACATGGTATCTGAAAGAGTTTGAAAATTGTATTTAAAATTTTGACTTTGTATTCCATTGTAAAATATTTTTAAGGTTGTTTGATATCCCAGAAATTTTTTAAAAAAAAATACAGTTATTTACTAACCTTAGAGTAGCTTATAATGTTCTCACAATGTCCTATATATTAGCTGTCATAGAAAAAAAAAAATAATCAAAACTTAACATTGAATTTTTTTTTCCTCCCATGCTCAGAACAATTTTTAACTCTCTATCCATTAATAAGTAACATGAATTGGGAAATAAAGAATAAACTTGAATTTCTTATCCCAGAAAGTATGTCTGCAATCAGATACCTTATTAAGCTGTAAAAACTAACCAGCAGATATTAAAATTTAGTCATACAACTAAATTCATTATTATCTGCTTTGTTCCAATCTAATATTGGTGGTAGTAGTAGTAATTAAACATAGTTTTGAGATGTTCAAATTTCTTTTGAGTTTTCTCGATTAAAGATAAGGTATGAAAATTAGTCTTGTCAACCTTATTTCTTTACAATCTATGCTGCTTGCTTCATGATTGTAAAGGTTAATGTTTTTGCAATCAAATTAGTATTTCCCTACTTGTGTTGATGAAAAAAATCTTCAGGATATACTTGCATTTCTTAGATAATATAAGTGGGATTCACCTGCTATATTCATTGGAAATATTTACAATATTTTCTAGTGAAGAGACTTTGTATAACATTTTTCTTTTATTGCTTCCAGAAATTTTAAATATTGTTTTCATTCTCATATACTTCATTTTTAATGATGGACCAAACAGTTGGTATTTTTTACTTTATGTAGACAGATTATTTTACTTTCAAAATACTAATGTTAGTCTTAAGTTAGACTGGAATTTAAAAAAAAAAAATTCGGTACATCGGTAATTATTTATTAAGTAATAATTTTTTTAGCACATTTTGGCAACACTGGGAGTATTGATTTGGGATTTAACCAAACTATCTGGCTATTCATTTAATGTTCTAATCACTCATCCAGAACAGGATCTATTTTGATGAGGTTGATTGGAGAATAGCTTGAATAACATGATGCAATAATTAAACTAATTTAATTAGAGTATTTTTGTTTCAGATATTTATTTTCTGATTTTGCTTAATTTAATTGTCTATTTTAACAAATTTTATTTTTAGGTATCACTGTTTCACTGCAAGCTTTAATAAAAAAAATTGAGATGCACACTTGAGAGCTTTACTTAGGCAAAAAGATGTACACACACATTTGACCATTGCATCAGGTTCTTCAGTAACAATTTTGAAAGCTATTTTAGGAAAAAATAAAAACCTGCTTACAATGGTCAAAAATTTTACTATGTAGTCTAAAACAAATGTTTTTACCCAATTCAAACATGCTGATTAAAAATCTGTTGTCAGAAGAGGGTGCTGAAATATAAATTGACTTGACTTACTTTTAAATTTTGATTAAATGGCCAAATGGGGTTAAGCCGAGAACTTTTCAGTGCTCACTTCATCTCCTTCAGGGCAAATAGTATATTAATAATTAGTACTCAAATGTTTAACTTTGTTGGTTATTGTCAGGCCCTAAAAGGTTACTGATGTATGTCTTGGGTCTTGGTATATTACGTTAGTTACTTGTGGATTTGTAATAAGGTATTATTATGAGGTGATGTTTGTGGTATATTGCTATTTGCAAGATAGTTATTCACGTATCTTGCAAAAGTACTGTATTAGGAGGGGTCCCTCCTTACATGTAGTATCCTTTCTTGGGAGTCTTCCTAAAGTAATATGCTCAAGGACTAAATAGTAGTATCACACTGTCAACATGGAACTCTGCTACTTTGCTGTCACTAGTATGACTGCTGCTACTCATAATCTGGTCGATCCACTTGGACTTCTGTTTAGTGCTTAATATAGGTTATTATTATTATTGTCACATAATCCCCATTGGAATAATTCATTCTTATAGTTTTATTTGTTATCTGGCAATCAGTGTTCAACCACGTGTCAATGTCGACACTTTTTTCTACATGACACCAAAACAGCGACTAATATAAAATATTAGTTTTATTTTTGATATCTTTGGTAATGTCTAAGGCGCTTGTTGTTGTGCTTCCACTGAGTTAGTCTCCTAATGTTGTGAACAGCTGTGTTTACCTTGATTCCTTCTCGAATATATTTCCTTATGTATTGCACCCAGATCAGTTGTGGGGAAAAATCAAAATGGGCGTTTGAAGAGACCCGCTGCAGCCCAATCAGTCTAACACTGAGCATGTTTAAAACCCCAAAAAGATCTGTACAATTCAATTTGATGAATTGCATACCACCAGCTCATGGAGATGCTATATTTACCTTGAGCATAAATATACGATGCACTTTTTGAGTCCCAATTTGGAATTAGTGTTTTATGGTTGCATAAAAGGGAATGGTTCAAGTGGTTAAAATTGAAGATAGCTTGAATATTGTCAAATGCATTCTGTTGTTGAGAGAACATTTGATAGCAAAATTAGATTATTTTTTTTTTTTTTACCTTAGCTTTACAGCATTCCATATCACAGATTACATGCAACAAAACACTGATGACTGTCATTATATTGAAAGATTGGCAAGATTAGAGGCTTGACTTAAATTATGGATTAAAGGTTGACTGTACTAATAGAATTTATCAGAAGAATCCATGCATCCTTTAGTTATGTGAGCCCAACCACAAGAAATGGTATCCAGTACCTTTTAAAGATTAAGGATTTGTGCTCCCAGGTGCATTGAAGCAGTTATTCACAAAACATCTTACAATATCCATTAACTTCTTAAAATCAACATTATATAATAAATTTTCAACACATTTTTCCATTTTAAAACACAGCATCTGACTTTGTTTATTTAACGTAGCTGAAATATTTTTTATAGCTATTTTTTTTAAAACTCTTACTAAAAACAATAATTGGGTGTGGAAATGGCTCTGATATAGCCAGTTTTTTCTTTAGACAGCATAATAAAAACCCTCCACTCACAAGATGGCAATTATCAGAGATTTACAATACTTTAAAAAAGCCTAAGAGTGCTGTAAGAATTTGAGCTCGTCTCACAGACAAGTGGGGTAAGCTGGATTCTTTAATACTGTAACCTTGTGTCAGATAAGACTAAGCTTAGCAGATCTCTAAATGACAGCCTTTAATTCCTATAAATATTTTGTTGATGAAAACATTTAAGTATGAATGCTATCTTTATCTCCTCTTTCTTAAAACTGAGTAAAGAAATTTTAATTCCTGAATTATTTTCAAGCATTTGTGATTGTACATAAAAATTGTCATTGAGTTACAGATTTTTACCTGAGATGGGTTTGAAGTTGAAATTGGCTCCATTTTGTTTGTCTTGTTCATTATATATTTTTGAAATTTTTCAGAGTTGTCAGATTAGGCTACATTTGAAAACCCTACAACACTAAATTTTGAATTTGATGATTTGCAAATTTTGAGCCACTTCTCTTCGAATCTTGTCTGACACAATTCCACACATTACATTCGCCAGCCAGTTGTGAAGTGCACTACATTGCCTAAATTTTACTAATTGTGTTAAAATTAATGTTATGAATGCCTCCTGATGTAAAGGAGAAAACATTGCTTTTTCTCTCTTATTCATTCTGTTCTGTAAATGTATGCATTCAACAGTGTTAGAAAATTTTTAGCAAAATGGCATAGAATAAGCTGGGCTAACTTGGATTACTTATTTAACAGCAACTGGATTTCAAATGTAGCTATGTTCTCTACCCTTCAGTGAAATTTTTATTTGTTAAAATTGAAATTAAAAATTATTTTTTTACTTTCCTTTTTAGGATTTATGAACTGAATATGGAAGACTTTCAAATATTATTTTGTAGATGTAACACTGTATATTGAATTTAATGTAAATTCTTTCTAATTATTTTCTTTTTTTTTTTTTTTTTTTTTTTTTTTTAAATCTTTGTCTTATTCCTTACAAAAATTCATCCTAATGCAAAACAGCTGAACCAGTCCCGATTGATGACCATGCTGGGGAAATTTTAAAAGATAGTGCAGCAAAGGTGAGACCTCCTCTCTTCGATAATTACAGTAGTGATTTCAATGATGGTAATGCACTGCCACAGGCTGATGACACATTACACAACCCCAACCTTCCCCAGAAAACCTTTCATGAACAGCTTTTGCACCCATCTGATCCCAATACTGATATTGCCAGTGACACTGATGCTGAAGAAGGCAAGGCCAGCCAATTCTCATGGTTGAAGAGAGAACATGATAGCCTACATATAGCTGGGATTCAAGATGGCCTCAAAGTGTTCATTCCTAGTCTTGAGAGTAAAACCTCTGATGACAATGACTATCGAGCACATCTTGGTGTGGTTGCTGACTCCCAGGTAACTATGCTTTGGGTGTACTTATTGA
This sequence comes from Ascarosepion bandense, assembly GCA_037127315.1. NCBI lineage: Eukaryota > Metazoa > Mollusca > Cephalopoda > Sepiida > Sepiidae > Ascarosepion > Ascarosepion bandense. The sequence continues at coordinate 4,884,941 of JBBBDQ010000192.1, forward strand.
CATGGACACAGACAGACATCACTGCACACAGGCGCATGACACAAGTAACATGTCATTTATTTATACTTATTTTCTGTGTGTCTAATATATTTAAGTAGCTTTGTTTTGTAGCAAGATCTATAAACACTTAAACAATCACAATAGTTGCTTTAGCCATTAAAGGATGAGGAAGATTTGTTTGTGTTAGCATTCTATAAGGTATCCGTTTAACTTTTGTTTTATCTGAATGACTAAAAAAAAAAATGAAAATAATTGAGTCCATCAGAAAGTGTATGATGCACAATATGTCCTGTTTCATTAGGTTGGCTCATAGCATCTGGTGACTGTTGGTGATTTAGTAGAGGAAGAACTTTTCCTGCTAATAGCCCATAATTTTTATTAGATTGCAGTCTGACAAAATAGTGTCTGATATGAAATTTTATGATGCAGTGGTATGAAAGTGAATTCCTCTGTGTGGATAAAATTGCACCCATTGACACTTGCTGTCCCCTTACACAGACTAAAAAATGGATATGAGAACATTTAGGTAGTGGGTAATATATTTCAGCAGTAGTGGCAGTGATGTTTATGACATGCCATGTCCTGGGTAGCTGTGCACAGCCAATTGGGGTGACTGGTTTTGTAGGTGAAATTTGCTCTATCAAACAGTGTTCTCTTTGCATTTCTTGTACTTTCCATGAAAATAAATATTAAGTATTACTTTTGGAGCCTCCTTTGCATATACATGTTCTCTGTGTTTGTGTTATGTCAATAAGTTGGCAGTTGGTGTCTAAAAAGATAATCACTTCATCCACCATTCATATGCATTATTTTCTAATCTTGGAAGGGTCACAAATCCTGTTTCTGTCATCCTACAAGAATCTTCACTAGCTTTGCAGTGTAGGTGTTTCTTTCAAGTTTGTTTTGTATAAATTTAATGTTTATTATTTGGTCACATAAAAAAGTACTTTTGACATTTTGTGGAATTAAGCTATAAGCAGGATTCAATTCTTCCATTGCTCTCAGAATACAAAAGTACTTTTTAGCTTTAATCTGACTACAGTTATAATCAAATAAGCTAATTTTCTTATTACTTGTATCTCATACAAGTGTCTATTACTTTTGCATGAAATAGAAATGCTTTAATACTTCCAGATGAAATTTTCTTATTTTGGTTATTTGCTAAAGCTTAGCATAGTACAAAAAAGCCGTATGTGTATGAGCCACCGTATAATAGATTAAACTTGCTTCAGTAGTTATTGTCTGAAGCTAGCGTGTTAGCCATTATACCATATCAAAGACAGATTTAATTTCATTATTTTTAAGTTAATGCAGATTTTTGTCAATTTTTTTTTCCCATTATAAATAAAGTATTTAAATAAGTTATATTAGCAAAAATTGTTTTACCCAGCATATGAAAAACAAGTAGGTCTGAAAAGAATAGGATTAATATCTAATATAAGAACTGATTTACAAATACTGAATGTTTTTGTGTGTACATGCACGCACGCACACACACACACACGAATGAAGCTACTGTTAAGTGCTTCTGCATGAAGTGGATAATGCTAAGGACTTTTCTCTTATCCTTCCCTGACCTTTGACCTATACCTAATTGAAATATTTTTTTCTTTGGTCTTTCAGCAAATTTGCTTTTAACCATTTTAATTTTTGCAATCTGCATTTTTTGCTTTTGTATTCTTAATGTTTTGTAAATTTGAAAAAAATGCTAAATATCTCTAAAAAGTCATTTTAAACATTTTTTTGCTAAAAATCACTTCAGTTTAAAATAATAGTAAATGGCATTATACTGATTTTTAAAATTGTCTTCAATTTTTAAAATCTTTTTTAAAGAAATTTCAATTTAAGAGACAATTTTAATAAATTTGTAAATGGAATCTGTTTTTCCTTTAAAGGCATTTTGTTTTACTTGGAAAATTTTTCTTTGATTTATTATGGTAATTGATTCTTGCTGAATTTTTTCAGTATTTGTTACTTAACAAATTTCTAATCTTTTTCTAATTTTCATTGCATGAGGCTCTTGCATGTCATACGTCAACAAATTTTTATACATTTTTTAAATTTAAACTTTTTTTTTTTTTTATTTGCAAAAGATTATGTAAAGAAAATGTCACTTTTTTTATTACAATCTTACAAGAATTAAAATTCATACAAAAAGTATAGCCTGTTGTACAGAAGGTTTTTCTGAAATAAGCAGTTAAATCTATAAACAGGGAAGACGTTTATTAGACTACACTTAACCTGTTGGTCTTTGTCTAAGTTGGTAAAGGTGATGTTCCTGTTAGATAAACTGTGTAATGTTAGTTTGAGTCTCATAAAAAGTAACTTTTATATTGAATATATTTTGGATTACTTCTAATTTAAAACAAAGTATAAAATGTAATATGAAAACATAGATAAATGTGCCCACAATAAGATTCAGTGTCAAAAAGGATGTTTTTTTTTCCCGTGTCGCCTATTGACATGGAATCTATGAAAAAGGCCTTAAATAAGATGAAGAAAGGTAAGGCGTCTGGGACATTTGGTGTAGTATCAGAAATGTTGTTAGCTTCGGGTGACTTAGGCATTTAGTGGATAGCAAATCTTTTTAACCAAGTCATTGTAGAGAACAAAATACCAGAAGTTTGGAACACTAGTTTAATTGTAAATTGCTTTAAGAATAAAGGTGAGACCATTGATAGAGAAAACTATAGACACTTGAAGTTATTAGAACACATGAATGTCTTTGAAAGAGTTCTAAAACAGAAAATTAGAGAGATGGTTGACATAAATGAAATGCAGTTTGGTTTCATGCCTGGTAAAAGTACTATGGATGCTATATTTATAGGAGGAGAGATACCTTGCAAAAAGAAAAGGCTTTATTTTGCCTTTATGGATATGGAAAAAACATTTGATTGGGTCTCTAGAGATATCGTAAAGTGGGTTACGAGAAAATTAGGTGTTGCCAAATGGTTAATAATGTCAGTAATGGCTATCTATAGGAATAGCAACAATGCAGTAAGAATTAACATTATGAGGAATAAGCCTGTTGTGAGGGTAGGGGTTCATCAGGGATCTGTTTTAAATCCCTTGTTATTGTTCTTGAAGCTGAAACAATCTACCTTGAGAGATGTATGCTGATGATTTATTAATTATTTGTGATTTAGTAATTATTAGTTTGGAAGAATTAGGTGCTAGGTATACTGTATGGAAAGTAAATGGCTTAGGGTGAATTTGGCTAAGACTAAAATGATGGTTAGTGACATTGTGGTGAATTTCAAATGCAGAACTTGCATGAACCCACCTGTCACATATGAAGACAGTAAGGTTGATCTTGATAATGTTGAGTATAATGATCTTGATCAGTTTTGCTGTCTTTGTGACATGTTAAGTGCAGGTGGAGGCACAGAAGCAAGTTCCTGATTCTATGTAAGATCAGGTAGAAAAAAGTTTAAAGAACTTTCACCTCTTCTAACATTTCTAGTATCTTTGCATAGGATGAAAGGAAAGCTACATACAGCTTGCATTAGAAGTGCTATGTTATATGATAGTAAAACCTGGCCACTTATGGAAGATACAATTAGAATTGCTGATGCTGACATGCAAATGGTACGGTGGATGTGCACTGTCAGTCTTAGAAATAGAAAATCATTAGAGGAGTTAAAAAATAGGCTGGGTATTGCTAATATAACATGCATCAAACAAGACTTAGATGGTTTGGGCATGTTGAAAGAATGGACATAGAAGACTCAATCAGCAATTGTAGGTTTATTGAGGTTGATAGCCAAAGACCTGTAAAACATAGACCCACTTTATCAAAGATGATTTAAGGAAATTGAGATTACAGCCAGGCCTTTATACAAAATCAGGCAGCTTGGAAACTGGTATTAAATGATAAGGATGAAACCTCTTATTAAACTACTTTCACTCTTTGGCAGTTGGCATAAAACTTAAATGTATGATGAAAGTGAATGTGTCTTTTTTGTTCTTGAGAATTTAAAAAAGTATATGAAACACTATAAGCTTTTTTTTACAAGAATAATTTTAAATTTATAATATTCTAAAAATAGCTAATGCAATATTTATCATTTGCTAATTTATAAAGAAATAAATGTGAAAATTTTTATTGATAATGTTATAAACATTCATTAAATTAAAATACGTGAACCAATTTTAAGGAAATCTTTATCATTTTATAAAGTTTCTATCAATTGGTAATTATCCAAGGTTTTGCCAACCATTCTAATAGATAATACTATAGTGTAAATAAACTGTAATAATGTTTGTTTTGTCAATTTTCAAAAACAAAGAAAATGTATAAATTCATTTATATTCAGGCTTTACAATTCTAATAAATTCTTGCCGGAGAATGAATGTAGTTAAAAAAGCAGTATCATGATGGAAAAACTATTTTTTGCTACTTCTATTGCGAGCAAGTTTATCCATGTTTGCCAAAAATATCATCTAAAAAATGCTGACAATTTGAAATGATCGCTATTTTTTTATGATTGTTTGATTGAGCATTTAAATTTTTAATGTGTTCTTTTTGTTACTAGATTAAGCCACTCTGACTTGAGATATGGTCATTATTTACATTTTGGTCACAATTATTGCATTTGTGTAGTTTTTAAGATTTGGCCATTTTTGCATTTGCCTCAAAGACAATCTTTATTTTTAAAAAAATTGTGTGTGTGTACATATTTTGCATGTATTCATTTTATATATTTTTGTATACATGCTCAAATTTGTATGCATATCTATAATACATAATGTGTCAATTACAAACAAGGTTTCGTTTTTAAAAACAATCTTGTTTCCATGTAGATCAGTGCTTTATGTAAGACTTGAAAACCCTTTTATTGCTTTTGGTTAGTCACCTAGCTATTATCAAGATACAACAAACAACTAAACTTTATAATTAATTGTAGTCAATGATCTTTAAGTTCTTGGAATAAAATTGACTTAGCAAAAAGTTAAAATCTCTTTATCAGCAACTTTTGTACAATTGTTATGATTGCTGTCTTACACACATTTTGGGTTTCTATCAGGTTTATTTTCTGTAGGTTTTTTTAATTTTTGAAAAATTCTTAGAAAGTTATGCCATTTTATTCACAAATCTGATAGTGCATGTTTTTGACTTATTTTTATTCTCTCCTTACCTTGTGATACATTTCAACTGATAGACATTGCTCACTTATTGGAATCTTTTACTCTCTTACATTCAGTACCTGTCATTGCTGATACTTTGTGGTATTTCTAATTTTTTGAATGAAAAAAAAAAAATACAATCACCATAGATTTTTTTCCATATATACTGCTGGGCAAGAACATTATGATCTTCAACATATGGCAAGAATGATAATTGTCTCATAACGACTGTACATGTCGGTTATTTGTAAGCTGGCCTTGAGTACTTTTTTTTTTTTTTTTTTTTTTCATGTTTTGAATGCTGTTGTTACAAAGAAGATTTGAGTAGCACTGATAAAAGCCAAATTATTAACTAAATATTAGGGGAGAAAAAAAATGGTGTAGCTTGCAGTTTTCTCACATTCAATCTTGGCAGTGGTCACAGGAGAGAAAGATTAACAGCCTACAAGGCATTTGCCAACCAAGACATAAAAATACAAGAAATGACTTTTTTTACTAAATCCAGATTACCAGTAGTGCTACTGCAGTACAAATTACAGATAGCACAGTATATTAATATTTATTGATATATATCTTGTGTATAAGACTGAAGAGTCACATGAGCATTGGTCCTGGACCTTGTGTCAATGGGAGGAGATTGCCAGGTCTGATGAATCTTGCTTTCTCCCAAATAAATTGGATAGTTGTCTCTCTCATTTTCTTTGAAAAGGTCAAGACATCAGGATAAATTGTAGGTAGTGTGATGGTTTGGGCAACATTTTGTTGGAAAACACTAGATTCTATCTTTCTTGTAGAAAGTACTCTTCTATCTCAGTAGCTTGACTAAAGTTAATTAGTTTAGATGTTTGCTTTATGGCAACAGTCTTTCAGAAGGACAATATCTTCTGCTACATTATTGCAGATTTTACTGTGTTTGTCTGGCTACTAAACTTCTCAGATTTCTATCTTATTGGGCACTTATGAAATGCTTTTGACTAGCCAGCTCAATCTACAGAACCTCCTCCATGTAACTGACAGCAATTGAAGGATTTGTTAACATCCTGACCAGATTCTAAAGGATGATTTTAGAGGTTTTATAAAGTCTGCATTTGTTTAAGAGTTGCTTTGTAAGTGCATGTAGTATCAGCACTTTAGGTAAATGGACTTAATGTTTTGACTCTAAAACCTGACCAAAAAGTTTTCTTTTACTCAGTGCTGAAACAAAGATAGGTGGTGGGTATGAAATAAGTTTCAGATATTCAGATGAATGTTGAAGATTTAAATAAGTATATATAATGCTTATTTATTTTGTAGTAAAAACAAAACTTTTTTTTTTTTCCTCTTTTCAGGGTGAAGTTGGTCAGCCAAGACCAGGTGCTATAAGTCAGGATGAAGACAGCATTGACAAAATGCAACACAATATGAACATGGAGGAAGATAGAATGAATCATGGGAAAACTGTTTGATAATCGGATTTTTATGAGGGTTTAATTTTTTAATTTAATCATTTTTACTTGATTTTTCTAAAAAAAAAAATTTTAAAAAATAGAAATAAAAAATTGCCTATTATTTCTCTCGTCATACGAGAGACATTTATGAAAAAGGTGATAAAAACTATACACAGAATTGGGTACCCCAAAAAATTCTCTAACTCTTCTCACTCTTCCCCCACCAATGTTGCTTTTCCTTTTTGCTGTTTTTTTGTAATATTTGGCTGATTTCCAATTCTATAACTCATCCCAATCTTAGAAACTGGTGCACTCAAAGGTTTAAAGAGACAAAAGCTACATTCATTATACTAAGAACTTTTTAAAGTTTTAAATTACGAACAAGGAAGTTATTTCGCTTAGTTTTTAACAAAATGAAAAAAATGTATCAATACAAGTTTTTCAAGAAATGGTTTTCATCAATTTTACAGTTTTTTAATTTTAATATACTAAGTTGATAAAGTGATTGGACAAAAGGGAGATAATCCTTCGTGATTGTGCGAAATGTTACCCAAATATTTACTAAGTTTAGTTTGCCACCAGGCCAATTGTATAAGATGCCTAGTGGAAAATTAATTTTCCAGTTTTTTGTTTTTTTTTTTATGTTTACGAATCTAATTTAGTTTGTTGGCAAGCACCAAGATTTTGGGTTCATTTTAAAACAAAGAAATGTAATAAGATTGTTTGTGCTTTATCTCTGCTGTTTTATTAAAATATAATTGGCTGTATTTACAAGGAGTGCTAAAAATATTCTGCCTCACCTACTTTCCAAAATCTGAGAAAAATACCAGATATTTTTTTAGCATCTCCTCTTACATGTTTTGCCCAGTCGAATACTAGTCAACTTTTAATAGAACTGAGCATTTCTTTAAACAAATATTTTAAAAGTATTGAACAAAAAAAATTCTTTGTCAGTGACGCAATTATTTAATTCCAGGGTGAAGACTGCAAAGAGATACCTGAAACAAATTCCTACAATTATGGTCTTTAATTTTTCAGTTTTATTGTTTAAATGAGGAGACATGTCCCTTATAGGTTCTTTTTTGTAATGAAATATTTTTATAATTAATTTTAATTATTCCAATTTAATTTGCAAAACAAAAATCATTTAAATGTCATTAGGTTTTCACCTCTGTGGAACTCTGAGAAAAAATTAAGCTTAATTTAGATTTAAACTAAACATTTTGACAATTTAAAAACAGCAAAAAATCCAGATAAAGTTCAAATAAAAATTCGTATAAAATCAGCTTTTTGTGCAAATCCCACAATTTGAGATATATATATATATATATATATATATATATATATATATATATACACATACACATATTCTTAGATGGAATGTATCTGTAGAAAAGACAAAGAACGAGGAAAAACTATATTTAGACAACACATTTTGTCATTTGATTTTATCAAGGCAAATGTAATGATTTTATTATGCGACAATTATCTTCAAACAAAAGTGAAATGTTGTTACTCAAAACTTAATATAAAATACACTCACTATTCAGCTTTATTCAAAAGGTTTAGGTATTAGATATTGAATTACATCACTTAGCATCCTCGAATATTGTTCAGGTAGTGATTGGATTGTTGCAGCATAAGATGAACATTTGTGTCATTCATTTTCAAAGCCTAAAATGATATATTTAATCATTTTTATATTTTACTGTATTTGTTGTGCATGTTAGCATGGGAAAGCAGTAATTCTTTCAGCTGAATTTATTTCTGCATATGAAATTTGTTAAAATGTTATTTATAAAACCACTTTTGTGTTTGTTTTTTTTTTTGTTTTTTTTTTTAATTTCTGCATGTTTCCCCAATGTATTATGAGGGACAATTTCAGCAATTTATTTCATATATGCCTGCTTCTGAACTATTTTTATTGGTGTTTTTAGATCTGATCATATTCATAATGGTTTTGGATGTTTAAAAAATGCCACACTCATTAAAAGAGAAAGTAATTTACTGAAACAGAAGCAGGCATATATGAAATAAATTTCCAAAACTGTTCCTCACAATACATTGGAGAAATGTGCAAAAATTTAAGAGAAATGTATACCATAACAATCCACTCACTATCCAAACAATATACTTTTCAAGGATGCTAAGTGCTGTAATCCAATATCTAATCTAAGCCTTTCTGTTAATCTGATGAATATTTATGAGCTTCTTTTTAATTCAAAATCTTCAGTAACTAAGTTTGTTTTGTTTGTAGTAGCTTATTACAAAAAAGTCATTTGCTTTGGCAAAGTCGGTCAGATGACAAAATGCATCAGCTAAGTGTACCTTTTTTTTTTTTTTGTCCTTTTTATTTTCATATACACACTATAAGATAAAATACAATGTGACTAGTGATTTAATAGTCACATGGCCAGATCTCCCCTCCTTATGATGCTCTATGATAATGTTTCCTGTTACCATTACAATGAAATATCTCATTAAGCAGTTTACTGATACATTACTTGTTTTGTTTTAGGATGTTTTTACTATTAATGATTTCAAAATAGTCTTACATTGTTAATTGTACAGATAAAATAATTAGATCGCTCATGCAAAAAAAATCTAAAAAAAATGCAATTGCAAAATGGAAATTAGCTTTAAATAAGATTAAGATTTTTGTTAGATATTCCTTCCTTAACTTTTACAACAAAATAATTTTAAGGTGTCCATAATTTAATAAAACAGGGCTTTTTATTTATTTTAGGTTGATTGTCAATTTCTATGTTCATATTTACATTTCTGTATTTTCATTAACACTTGAAAAATTTATAAGTTAATTTCTAAAACTTCCTTTTTGTTTCTGATAAAATTTCAAAACAAGAGAAAATGTCAGATTTTTTTTTTTTAAGTTATTTAAATTTGTACAAAGGTGAATCAGTAAGCCCATGGCTTGAATTTTGATCTGAAATTTTCATTGTATAATGTTTAAACTGTGATTAATATTAACCATTGAATTAAATGTATTAATAAATGCTAAATGTTATGTAAAATGCATTTTTCATCATTAGACTTAATATAACTGCATATTGGTCAGTACTCTCAACAGTTAAAACTTGAAAGAACCAAACAATTTGAACATCTTTATTTTTATTTTTTTCTAAATTTTATTCTTGTTGCTTTTGTTTCGAAAATAAATATTTTAAGATCTTTGTATTTAGATGAGTGTACATTAAAATTGACTATTTTACCAACTAGTGTGAAAAATTCCTTGTGATATTTTTCACTTGTTCCCTTAACTGGTAGTGATGGAGATAGAAAATTATAAATCTGTCACATTCTTATTTTTTTTTCCCATTCTTGTAAAATGAGATGATTTTGTATTAGAAATACTCCCCCTATATATATATATATATATATATATATATATATATATATATATATATATATGATAGATTATAGCCTTAAATATCTTAGTAAATTGCTAGGTGTAGAAGGGGAGGAAAAAAGCATGAGTACTTTTTTATTGTCCAAATCAGTTACCAAATTTTTCAGAAGTAGACATTGACATGTTTTTAAAGTAATATTTTCTCGTTGCTAACAGCATAATTTCAAATCTTTTATCAATTTGAAAACTGCACTCTTAGCACCCCCCAGTCTGCCAGGCAATATGCTGTAAATCTTGTTGCAGTTAAAAGTATTTTAATGATACCATTTAAGAGTTATTTGTAAATGCTGTCAAGAAAGATTAAAACTTTGCCATGTCAACTTGAAGATCTGTAATTATTTTAATTCTGAACTGACTTCAATAATGCATATCAAAGTTTATAAAATACAATGTTTTATATATCAAAACAAGTAGTGAAACTCACCTATTCTATCCTCACAAAAGGTTTTATTCATTTTTAAACTTTTCTCAAATCATTTTTTTTTCTTAAAGAACAAAACCAGGATATTAATTTACTCATTAGTTAGTTGCTAACATTTAAACAACTTTATTCCCTCCTCCCCCGCTTTTTTTTTTTTTTTCATTAAAATCTTGTCCAAAATAAAGCTATTGGGAAGAAGTTGCTTCACTTAAATTTCAAATGATAAATTCTAAAACCATTTTTCTTGCATTCTTCTTGTGCTTTTTGAAATTGGAATTTTAAATAAAAATAATTTTAAAAAGCTAAAATTTCATTATCTCTTTTACGCATTTGTGGCCTTTAAATGATTGCTTTTTTTTTTTTTTTTTTTTCCTTAAACTTTTGTGGCACATATTCTAAAAGTGTTTGTTCTTTCAAGTTGGACATTTAGGCCTCAATAAAACACCATGTTACAAGAGATTTTTTTTTCTTTTTCCTTTTTCCTCTTATAAGTAAAATTTTATTTACATGCACCAAACTGTATACTCTTTCTATTTGCAAGACAGTTCAGTCAATTAATACCATAGAAATTGGCTAAAAATTGTCTGTCTGCTGGGGGACTGTGGGTCAGTTCATTTTCCACATTCTGGACATGTCTATTTTAGTATCTCTCCAAATTTGTTGAATCAGAGAAAATTGTAATTTTTTTTTTTTTTTTTTTCTGTTTTAATATATATATATAGAATCTTAATATAAAAAAAATATAATGGTGGCTTTTCCTCATAACTGATATGAAAAAAAAACAATGCTATAATTGAATTACTTTATTAGATTCTAATTCTTTATAGGCTGGATGTACTTGGTTATGTGATTGCTTAGTTGACATACATTGTTATTTTGCAAGTAATTTTTCATTTTCAAAGATTTGTCTATTTTTCTTTGCCTACAAATTGCTTGGTAATATTTTTGTATTTCATTTTAGAATTTTTAAATTTTCAAGGCACTTGTAGAAATTAAGTCCTTTAGTTTGACTTTGATTGGTCCTCTGTATGTTATATATATATATATATATAAACATTTCTTGCCTACACCTCACCTTGAAACTTCAGATGGGATCACAAATGAAGTGGAATATTTTGTAGCTAATTTGTTGGTATTTATTTTTATTTTTTTTTATTTTTTTTTTTCATCGACACTTGGATGAAAATCTTATGGAATTTAATCTTTTTTTATTTATTGATTTATTTTTTTTATTTTTTTTTTTTAATATTTTTTTTAATGCAGTGTAAATTTTATTGAAATAAAACTGGGTTTGTTAAACTTACTATTTTTTAAAAGAAACCATTCAATGTTTGTTTTTTTATTTACATGGACTAAAATGTTTGTTTTTTTAAAAAAAAAAAAAACTATATGTAAATAATGATTTATCCAAAGTTTTTTGCCTAAAAAAAATTTGCCTTAAAAAAAAAAAAAAAAAAATTGGACAGTTATATTGAATGTTTACTTTAATCAGTACTAATCCATATTTGATCACTAATTAAAGCTAAAAATGTGAATGGGTAGGATAACCTTGGCAATTGAAATCCCTCCACCCAGTCTTGTGATTGAAAGGTTTCTTTCTTATCAACTCCTGTGTTTCTGCAATGGTTCTAATGCTTTGGTTTTCATGTGAGTTACTTTAATGCTAGGTTCCTTCTAACAATTATATCTCTATATCTCCTGAATCATGCTTAAGATCTCAGCAAATTTCTATAATGTCCACATAACTCAGCATTTACTTCAGCATTTTCATATTTAGATGGTCAAGTAAGCTCTTTCATTGGTTACTTATTTAACGTGTCCTTCCAGTTGAAGTTGATCAGTATCCTTTCCACTAATCTCAACGAAACCTTTAAAATAACATTGACATACATTCTTCTAACAGACATATCAAGCAGGTGTATGTAATTTTTGAAATGCCAAACAAAACTTGTCAAATGGATGAAATAATGAAGTCAGCCTTTTTTTTTTTTTTTTTTTTTTTTTTTTTCCCTCTCTCAAAAAAATTTCCCAATTCAGAAACTATGAAATCAGCTTATGATTTTGCAATCTTCATATAATGTGAATGATCTAACATTTCCTTTAAAAACACACACACAAATTTCTTTTATGCCGGTTTCACTGAAAATAGCAAAGTATTAATTTTATATATAAATCTTAGAAAGAGCTCAGAAGGAACAAAACATTTGGACAATTCCTATATAATTTGATCCCCACCCCCAAATATATATATATATATATATATGTTTGTTTTCAACCAATGCTGATGAAGCGAGAATTTTTCTGGCCATCTATTTTAATTACTTATATGTAAGTAATTCAAAAATGGATGGCTAGGATTTTGTTTTTTTTCTCTCTTTCTGAGCTCTTTCAGCTATGCTTTTTAACAGTTATCAAGGATGAATTGTTTTGTATAGAGTTTATGTATACATAATGTATAACATACATATGTATGTTATATTCCAAACCTGGTAAGCACATTTGTGGTCGTGTTCATAATTAATATTATTAATGCATTGTCTGTCATTTTTAATGAAACCTGTATAAAAGAGAAATTGCTGTCTCTCTCTCTCTCTATATATATATATATATATATATATATATATATATATAACCATCCTATAGCAGCATAAGTAATTAAGCAAAATTCTTTAACCCCGGTAAAGTTCAGTAGTAAGAGCTGGGATATAAATTTAACAAATATTTCAAAATTCCATGCTCTCTGTAGTAAGATGACAAACAGTTGTGACACTATTTGGTTGCTGGTAATTAATAAATTTTTAGTTAGATACAGAGGTATACTAATACACATTTCATGAAGAGTTAACCAGTATAAAAATTTAATCTAGTTGCTGACAGTTGGCCAATGAAAGCTGTTGAAAAGCAAAACTTAAATGCAGGTTAATAGGTGAGAAAAAGGTTAAAGAAAAATCAGGTGTTCAAAATCTAAAACCATACGTAGGGAATTTAGTTACCAAGATTTATTTTGGCTAAAACAATTCATCAGTGTTGAATGATTCACTTGGGAAAAGAAACCAGATTTTTTTTTTTTTTTTTTTGTTGAAACATTACAGAGGATGGGGAGAATAGATCCGGTTGCAATCATTGTCTGAGAGAGGGAAAGACAATCAAGTTGGAAATATAATTTACTAAACTGGGGCTGATACCAATAAAAGTGAATGCACAAAGAGACACAGATCTGAGACTCTAGCTGGAGACTGACTGCACTTGACTACTGCCTAAGTGTAACTCTGACACCTCAGTCTTGTGCCAGACTTACCAAGAAATTACCAAAAAAAAAAAAAAAGTTGTCAACTCCTACCAGTTTAAGCAAGTGTCGTGTCTGAAATCATTGTATAATATGAGTATATTAAATCATAATTTTTTTGTTATTATTATTATTATTAAACATTCTTCTCAGTATTTTTTTTTTTTTTTTTTTTTTTTTTAACATCTTCACTCTGGATCAAACTGAGGCATTATATTGATGACAAATCTTGGCCTGTCTGCAAACAATTAATCACGATGTGGGGCAGAATGGATTGATTTCTTTAGCCCTCAATCAACCACAGTTGGACATTTTGGACAACTACAGAGAGAAAAAGCTGTGATTCCTGGTGTTGCTGCTAATGCAGATTTTATTTCTAACCTCTAATGCAAATGAGGTTGTCTGTTAGAGTAGATGAAATCTGGCAAAAGTAATGCAGATTCTTCCTGGGAACTATCCAGCAAACACTGATGAAGACAGGTGAAATATAAGGTGACACACTGACACGTTAGACAAGATATGAACAGAAGGAGTTTGAGAGCATCCCAGGAAGTGGCTGGGAATGGTATGAACCAAACATGTATACCAGCTACCATTTCCTGGCAAAAGAATAAATTAGTGTAATGGATCAACAAAAATGTGTTAATGACATGCATACTAGTTCAGTTTTCATCCAAACAAATTTTTCAAATGCAAGTTTTATAAAATAAACAAAGACATAATAAATGGAGCAAAAAAGAGTCACTTTTGTTGGGAATCACAAAAAAGACTATATCTATGCCACCCCCCCCCCACCATGCTATCAAAGTGCTGAGAACAGCAAACCTGCAAAAAAACCTTGTGCCAGATCAAACTAAACTTGATAGCAAATTTTTTCTTGTATCCATCCTTCTAAATGATGGATGCTAGTATTGCAATCTCTTGTTAATATCAGTTTTAGATGCACCTATGTAAAAGTTTTTCAGACTACAGCTTAAAAAACTAGAAACTTTTGTGCACACTTAATGGCTGTGTGTGTAACATTATTAAAAAAAAAATAGTGATGGTTAACTGATTTTGTATGCATTCCATTTATGGATATACAAGACATTGTGTGGTTCCTCTAACAGAGCTCTTAATAACTACTTCTTGGAGTGTAATTGGCTGTTTTATTTTTCCATCTCATATTCCCATGATAATAACTGGCAGCTCTTGGTCTTAACAATAATTCTGACATTCCCCCTGATATTCCCAATGTAGCAAATATGATTAATTCATGAAGTCAATATACAAAGATCTGTTAATTTCACAAGAGTAAGAAAGTATAGCTGGCTATATGCCTATATGTTAGGGTTGTTAGCTAATCATTTGCAGATGCCTGTTGCTCAGCCAGATTTGTTTGTTCAACACCCACAGAGCCAACCTATGGTTTATATTGCAACTATGCTAAACATACCTCTGAGACAAGAGAAAAATAATTTTTTTTTTTTTTTTTTTTTTTATATAAGTGTTTCACCCCGAGCAAGGCATATCACTGCCACTACTGCGCAGGGGGCTACATAGAGTGGAGAAAGGATGATTAAATATAGGAAATGTCAGAGGGTGGGTGATAGGCGGGTAAGGATACCGAGAATGAGGGTTGGGTAGATGAGTGTTCTGAGAATAATTGGGAGTTAGAGTGATAGGAGGTGTCTATTGACCCTACATTTAAACACCTGGAGATTGTAGCTGTCGGGAAAGCAGACTTGTGGAAGGGAGTTCCACAGGCGGAAAGCGCGAGAAAAGAAGCTGTTGGAGTAGAATTTACGGTTACATCTTATCTGTTTAACTGTAAAAGGGTGGGACCTAGTTGCTAATCTAGTATCTCGTGTAAATTCCTGCTTAGGCGGCACCAGTGCTCTAAGTTCATCGGAGCAGAAGCCATGAAAGTACTTGTAGAAGAGGTACAGGGAAGCCACATCACGCTGGTGAGAGAGTGGTTACAGCCAGTCTGCCAAGTCAGTATCAACCACGTTAGAGATCCTCCTTTGTATTTTGTCAAGAAGCCCAAGGAGAGCAGCAGGGGCACCCGACCAGATATGGCAGCAATATTCAATACACGGGTGGATGGTAGATTTGTATATGTGCAGAATAGATTCAGGTGGGAAAAACTTCCAGGCCCTGCACAGAGAGCTGACTTTCATAAGCGGCAGATTTGGCAATAGATTCGATATAGTCATTCCATTTGAGGTCCGCCGAAAGTGTAAGGCCAAGGAGGTGTAGTATTTTACTCTCTGGGAGGCTAGCCTGTCCCATGCTAATGGGAGGTAGATGCGATTGTCTATGGTGGTTAGTTGATAACAGCTTCGTTTTAGAAGCATTGAAATTTACTAGCCATTTCCTACCCCAGGCCACTACGGATTGGAGGTCCTTTTCAAGCATGGCAGCGAGATTCACTTTGTCGCCCACACCTGGTTTTTGATCGATGCGAGTATAGATTGTTGTGTCATCGGCGTACATGCCTACTTGGGATCTAATGGCATCGGGGAGATCATTAATGTACATCAGAAAGAGCGTGGGACCTAGGATAGAACCTTGAGGGACGCCCATGTTCGTATGGTAGTTTTGGGAGGCATGCCCATTTAATACTACCTTCAATGTGCAGTTAGAGAGGAATGACTGGATGAGGTCAAACATGTCCAGTTATCCCGTAGCTCCGCAGTTTGCACAAGAGGCCAGCGTGCCAGACCCTGTCGAACGCTTTGGAGATATCCAAGGCAACAGTTCGGGCTTCGCCATTCTTGTCAAGTGCCCAGTATATGTACTCAGTAATGGTCATTAGCATATCAGCAGTAGACCTGGTGAAGCGAAACCCGTACTGTTTGTCAGAGAGAAGCCTGTGGGCCGTGAGATGCTGAATCACCTCGGCATTGATAATTGCTTCGAAAACTTTGCCAAAGATCGGAAGGAGACTAATAGGACGGTAATTGGCGGGGTCTGAGGGTTTGCCAGAATTCTTAAATATGGGAACTACACAGGAGGACTTCCAACAGGCAGGAAAACAGGAAGCAGATAGGCAGAGGTTATAGAGTTTTGAGAGGACAGAGGAGAGTTCTGGGGCACATTTCTTCAGTACTATGACTGGGATTCTGTCACCGCCGCTCACTTTGTGTGGGTCAAGTTGTGCAATTATCTTGGCGACCAGCGAGGGTGTAATGTGGACGTTATTTAGTTGAGCCTTAGTTCTAATCTAATCTGGTTTGGTTACCTATTTGAATAGAAATAAGGCCTGTATACTTAAACCTTTTGTTACAATGACTTGTGTCTTCATACTAGTTTGTCTCCCCACTTTCATTCAGAAGGTTTGGAGCAGCTAATGATATGGTTTTCAGGTACTTTCCAATAGTACTATATATTATCAGTCACTTCCTTGACAAATCAACCATTGTGAGATATAAACTCTGGTCTGATGGTTAGAATGCTAACATTCTAACTACACACTCTTACTAATATCAAAATAATGCTCTCCTGGGCACAGGTTTGTGAACCCACTCCTATTCATATTAATTTGGTTGAATGTGTGTTGAAAAAGTACAAAAGAATAATTAAAGTTCTACTATTTATTTTACCATTTCATAGAAGAATTCATATGGCAACAGCAATATGATCAGTGAGACTTTTGATAATATATTGGTGCAAATATTTCAATTGTTTATAAATAAATTCATAATTACTGTTTGGAATTCCCTTCACAGATCTTGTTAATAACAATACTTAACTTAATCGAATCTTAATGCACCAGGCAAAAGTTTGGCACCTGATGATTCAATTCAAGCAATAGTTTATATAAAATCTCTGCCAACTGTAGAATAATGGTTAGCATTTGAATTCAAATTTTCCCAAGTTTGGCACAGGGTTATCATAATGTAACTAAAGTTGGTATTGACTGACCAATATCGATATCAAATGGTTAAGTATCTAGTTACTTGATGGCTGTGTATTCAAATGGCTGTGTATTCAAATTCCTGTGAAAGGCAGTGAAAGCAAAAAAGTGACATTACAAATATGATTTAATACATGATTTCTCCTCAACTGAAAAACATGTATTGATCTGGTTTGAAATTCTTAGAAAACAAGCAGCTAAAGGTGTCCAAAATATTGATCTTTTTTAAGGTTTAATCCCTCAGTCAAATAGGATTAATAAGAGAAAGATAAAAACTAATAACATATCTATAAGAAAAGCTTAACACATCATCTAAAGCGGTTATAAGCTATAATTTATTTTGACAGGGAAGTTTTTAACACCCATCTCTTCTGACTGCCAAAAAAATTCAAATTTAATTTTATCAGAACATTTAAAAAAAAAAAACTGGAAGAAAAATCATATGACCCAGAAACAAATTTTTCTGGATGTTATCAGGTTAGTCTTAAAAAAGGTAGAGGGTGAGAAGTAAACTAGATAATGACAGTGTAACAAAGGACAGGACGTGTCGCCACAAAGTCAAGATACATAAACTACACATCCAAACACACACACACACAAATATATATTGGCTTATACACACATATACAGAAACTTAAAAAAGCACATGTACACAAAATATACAAACAAACCTCATACATACACAAAAAACTCATTTTCACACAAAGTATACAAATGTAGGCATACATATCAAATATATAGAATAAAGTCAACTCCAATTCCCTCAATATTATTGAGGGAATTAGAGTTGACTTTTATTCTGTATATGAAAATAAACTATATCAAAGAATATTCAACACAATAAGACTGAAAGTGAATTAGAGAAGGGTAAACTAAAAATTAAACTATTTAACAGGTAACTTAAATTTTTTTTATGACTGCATTTAAAAATGATTTCATTTCTCTGGTTTAGTAGCTGGCTAGTTTTTCTAAATTTGATTATTCTAATTTTTTCATCTAAACATAAATTACATCTATTTCTGAAATTATTGGGGATTTGAAATGTACCTATAATCCTCCATTCAATCTGTGGGGAGAGGTTTTTGTCTTTTCAGTTCCCAGAAATATTTAGAAAGAATGGTTTGATGTTTTAAGAGGTGTTCAGAGAAAGAGTGCTTATGATTGCACAATCTTTGTTTCCAGGAACCTGCAGAAATTTCAATATATACATTTTTATCATTTTTGTATTCTTTAGGGAAAATTGTTGCTTGGTATATAATTTTTTCAAATTTGCATAAACATTTAACTGGGCAGTTATCTTTGACTGTACAATTACAGGAGGGTTGACTATCTATTTGGTGATGGTTATAAAATTTGTCTAGTATTTTACTATTATGTGAATGATGTTGTGAATGTTACTAGTGTAAAAGTAGCTAATTTTTAATGTTTTTTTTTACTATTAAAAATCTTAGTGGATTATTTGGGTTAAACTGTCAATTTCAGAAAGTATTGACCAATAATAATATTAAATAGTTGGCAGAAAAGGTTGTTTGAAATATGATTTGAAATGTTTTCAAAGCAGAAACTATGATCTGGAATTGGAATGAAAGCAATGATGGCACCTACTCTGACTCCATCACAAAAATCCAGGATGTGGGATTAGTAAATACTAAATACTTAAAATACAACAAATGTAGTGTAAAAGATGAGGAAATTAAACTTAGGATTGGTTATGCCAGGAGTAGTTTTGCCCAACACCACAGATCGCTACAACACTAAATGTGTTAACTTAAAACTGAAAAAAAAAATCTTAGTCTCATCAAATTTAAACTTACATATGGATGTCAGGTATGATACCAAACTAGTTCAGAAATATCTAAGCTGTTAGCTGTATACAACTACTTTCTCAGATAAATGGTTAAAAATGGCTTTGAGTGAATAAAGCATTTAGGTATCAGCAAGGATCATTCTTCTTTGAACCTTATGGATTGGCATTACAGAATCACAAAGAACTGTACCAGATAACAAAAACCGCATCACTTGAGGATTACCAACAGCAGCAACAATTAAATGGATATCGTATGTAACTTGACAAGAGAATAATAATATAAGATGCTGACATTCCACACAAGCCCAAACAAAAGGCAAGGAAGGAGACCCCCATCAATACTGTTAAGTGTGAAAACAGCTACTGGATTTGAGGAATCTATTTTCCTGAAAAAGTGAAGAGATTTTTTAAATTTCAATCAGCAGCAATACTGGCTGTTCAGTCAATGAATCCTTATAAGGAAATAACTAATATTTCCATTACTATTAACATGTAATATTGTATAAATTGAAAAGTAAATTTTGAATTTTTGTTTTCTGATTCTGATATGTATTTCTTCTGATGTAATGAATAGGTAATGAATATGTATACACTTTGGTTTGTGATTGGCTGGTATCAGCCATAAATACAGATGTCCAGAGAGTGAAAGAGAGAGAGAGAGAGAGAGATCTTCCACCAGAGGTCTACCACTATTGGATTAGGATTATTGACTGCGCCTACGTTTCAGGATACTGCATACGACAATTACGTCTACGTACTAGATTGACCTACCTGGTTACATTTGTCTAAACCACTCAACTATCTCGTATTGATATATATCCCTTTCCGGGACATATCATTCAGCGACAAAGAATTCGAAATTAGTTCATAAGAAAAAAAAATACTAACGGAAAACGTTAAAAATACTCATTATTACTTACAGAAAGTAAGTTTTTTTCTTCTCAAATTTTTGTTGAACACTTCTAATGAGGAACGTTAGAAGCGGAAAAACTTTGGCAACTCTTACAAGAAGTAAGAAAGTGCCCTCCTCTTGTTGGACTTGGAAGAATTTTTGTGTACATAAACTGAATACGTTGACAAAATGGAACAAATTGTTGAATTAATTAAAGTGCTACAAGGCACTTTACAGCAACAACAAGAACAACAGCAACAATTACAATTCCAACAACAACAATTTAGGCAACGTCAAGAAACGTTTGAAAAATTACTCAAACAGCAAGCAAAAGATAATGAATTACTTTTGAAAAACATATTATCGAAGAGAACAAAGAACTAGGTGCCACATTTTTTTCTGTGGAAGATATTGCAAATTCACTATTTGAATTTAAGTACGACCCCGTTTCCAGCTTATTTTTATAGATTCGAAACAATATTTATGAAACGATGAGAACAATGGTTGGACGAGGAAAAAATCTCGCTATTGTTCCAGAAGCTGGGAACAGAAGAGAATACAAAATATATGCATTTAATCCTCCAAAAGAAGCCAGAAGAGATTGCGTTCAGCGAAATGATAGAAATTTTGTCGAAAAATTTTCCACAAAAGAGATAATATATTCCACACATGATAAGTGTCTGAATATCGTAAAAGAAGAGGATAATGATTTTGTTACGTATGCAGGTATAGTTAATGCACTGTGTAAACCATTTAAATTAAACAAATTGTCAAGCAATATGTTCAAGTATCTAATATTTGTTCAGGGGCTAACGACGCCAAAGGACAAAGATATTAGGTCACAAATTCTCACTATCTTGGAAAAGGATCCGGAGATTACGCTACAAAAAGTAGCTGAAGAATGTCAGCAACTTATAAATATAAAGAAATGGGAAAAATTCACAAATTGAATGTATATGTGTTCCCTGGTTCAGAAAACCTCTTTGGTTTAGACTCGATCATATTATTTAACTTGTAGGAATTACCGGTAAATTCTTCCTGTAACGAAATTAACGTCATAGAGAACGATTAGAGGAAGAAAAAAAAAACAGATTTATGACGGATTTAAGAAAAGAATTCCTGCGCGTTTTTTCAGAAGGATTAGGACTGTGTACAAAAACAGAAGTCAACTACGAAATGAAAGAAAATGTCAAACCAATTTTTAGACCGAACAGAAAAGTACCATTTTCAGCACTAGACACAATAAATGACGAATTAGAAAGGTTGGAGAAAGTGGCGTAATTTTGAAAGTTTATTATTTGGATTGGGTATCTCCAACCGTATATATATATATATATATATATATATATATATAAAACCCTGAAAAATCAGTGTGTGCTGATGTTTTGACAGATTGACTGTTTGAAAGACCATGCGTACCCTCTACCGTCTCCTGAGGATATATTCACTAAACTAAACGGAGGTAGAGAGTCTTTTCAAAGTTGGACCTGTCGGGGGCTTACCTTCAGGTTAAAGCCAGTGAAGAATGTTCGAAATACCTGATAATAAACACATAAAAGGAATGTTTAACTTAAATCGACTTTCGTTTGGATTGAAGGTAGCCCCAAGCCTATTCCAGCAAATAATGGATACAATGCTGGCTGGTATGGAGTATGTAATCGCATATCTAGATGACATTTTGATTAAAAGTGAAAATGAGGCCCAGCACAAAATGCATATTAGAGCAGTATTTCAGAGAATTGAGGAATATGGATTCAAGCTGAGTGCTGAAAAATGTGAGTTCTTAAAGAAGATAAAATATTTAGGTCAGATCATAGAGAGCAAAGGAAGAAAACTGGATCCAGAAAGAGCTGAGGCTATAAAAAAATGCCAGCACTGGATAATGCCGCTAAACTCCAGGCATTCTTGGGATTAGTAAGCTTCTTCTTCTTCTTCTTCTTCTTCTATGTGCCCTGTCCTTTCAGGACATAGGTGATCATGATTTTCCACGTCTCCCTATCCCTGGTGGGTATGTTTTCTCCTGTTACACCACGCAACCCCCATTCTGTCATCCACCTGCTCAGGCCCTTCAAATATGTTATCTGTTGCCTTCCTCTGTCTCTTTTTCCCTCTATCTGGCCTGTTAGTATCAGGTTCTCTAAGCCCTCCTTCCTCAGTGCATGTCCCAGGAACTTCAGTTGTCTCGTCCTGATGCTCACTATTAATTTTCTTTTCGTTGCCATTCTTTCCAACACCTCATCATTGCTGACATGCTTGGTCCATGATATCCGCAGCATCCTTCTGTAGAACCACATTTCCACTTCTCCAATTTTTCCTTTATCTTCGATGATATTGTTCAACTTTCACTGCCGTATTGAAGAAGTGACATCACATAGCAATCTAGCACTCTCTTCTTTGTTTATAGTGAAATTTTTCTGTGTCTTATTACTTTACTCAGTTTCTGGAAAACATAGGTATAAGTACTTCTTCATTTGTATTGCCCTTTCGGAGAGCATCCTAATCATAAATATGGCATTCCTTGTTCCAGTGTCTTTGACGAACCCACACTGTTCCTGTCCTATCTCTGGCCTGATTCTGCTTCTTGCCCTATTCATCAGGATTCTGACAATCAGTTTTGTAATATGACTCATTAAGCTAATAGTTCAGTGTAGTTCACACTCATTTGCACCTGGATTCTTCGGCAGTGCTATAAAAATTAACTTGCATAGGTTGTCTGGTATTATTCCACTATCATAAGTTTCATTTATTATTTCTGTAATTTTCTCGATGCCGAATTCTTCCAGGTCTATCAGTAGCTCTATTACAATGCCATCTGGACCAGCTGCTTTGTTTCTGTTCAGTTTGACTATTGCAGCTTCCACTTCGGACTTTAATATTTCCGGTCCATCCTCATCTTTGTGTATTCTTGGTTCCTCTCTCCTGTCATGGAAAAAATCTTTTATATATTCTTCCCATTGCTGGAATATTTCCTCTTTTTCTAATATGATTGTTCCATTCTTGGATTTTATGCATCCTGTTGAGGAGCAGGTTTTTTGTCCTGTCAGTTCTTTTATCTCTTTATGCATGTCTGCTTTATTGGTCCTGGTCAGTCTCTCTACCTCTGCGCTTTTGTTGTCGAGCCATTCTTCTTTAGCCTGTCTGTATTTGTTCCTTATCTCCCTGTATTCCTTTCCTTTATTCCCTTCCATGTTTTAGCATTATTTTTTTTCTCCTTTACATCATGTCGAGAATCTCTTCAGTCATCCACTCGTTTTTTCTTCTGTGTCTGATTTCCTTTGGGGCAATATTGTTTGCTGATATCACCATCACTTCCTTTAGTGAGTCCCATTTCGAGTGTTCTTTTCCAATTTGTTCTTCGTATTTGTTTCTCACACTGTTAGTGCATTCTTTCTGCAGATTGAAGTCATTCACAAGTGTGTTGTATTTCAGTCTTGGTGCTGTGCTAGGCTTCTTCATTCTCCGGAGTTTTATCCTTAGTTTGCAGATGAGTGGGACATGGTCGCTTCTGCAGTTGGCGCCTGGATAGATTTTGCATTGAACCTCTGCATTCCTGGATCTCTTGTTTATGGTTATGTAGTGTATTTGGCTTTTCGTGTCGCCTCCTGGGCTTCTCCATGTCCATAGACCTTGTAGGTGTTCTTGAAACCAGGTGTTAGTTATTACCTGGTCATTTGCTGTGCACCATTAGACCCATTTTTCTCCTCATTCGTTGCAGACTCCTAAGCTGAAGTTGCCGGTCGTATCTCCTTTCCTCTCTTTATCTACTTTGGCATTCAAGTCACCCATTATGATCCTAATTTCTTGGCTTTTGCAGTGAGCCTTGGCATTGTCCAGTGTGGAGTAGAATGATTCTATTTTTTTCTCAGTGATTTGAGTTGTTGGTGCATAAACTACTATGATAGATATGTTATTAGTAAGCTACTATAGCAGTTATATCCCGAAAGTGCATGATATGAGAGCTCCTTTAAATGTTGTTGAAAAAGGGCGTAAAGTGGATATGGTCGAAAGAATGCGAGCAGGCTTTTAAAAAAATAAAAAGCTATTATCAGACCTATCATTAGTACAGGATTGGACAGGTCATATATGACATAAAAGGGGAAAAATTTTGGTGCAAAAGACATTGAAATTAATTGAAACCCAGACACACTACAGATGTTACGAAAAACACCAAAGAAATTCCAATTGGAAGTCCTGTATGATACATTTGAGATTCCCATTCACACAAGTCAACATTCGCGTATGTAAGTATTCCCGACCTCAAGGTAAAAGGTACCAGTATGTCAAACGTCACCACAGCAGGAAGGTATGAGGTGAAAAAAAAAGTTGATCATTTATCTCCAGGCCCTAAAAAGAGGAAATATCGAAGCTAAATTTCACAGAAAAATTTAGCTCAGGGGGAGGTGATGTAAGAAATAGGTAATGAATAGGCATACACCTTGGTTCCTCCTCACTGAAATGTGATTGGCTGGCATCAGACAAAGGCAAGGACATCCAGAGAGTGAGGGAGAGAGAGATCCATAGATCTTCCACCAGAGGTCTATTGGACTATCGCTATTGGATTATGATTATTGACTATGCCTACGTCTCAGGATACTGCATACTACGATTATGTCTATATACTAGATTGACCTACCTGGTTACATTTGCCTAAATCACTCAACTATCTATCCCTTTCCGATACATATCATCTTCCAGCAGGTATCACCAGTGTTACACTGTTATTTAAAATTACAAGAACTTTTATTCAAACTGTATGGGCCTTAAATTGAATTATGAACTTGATAATCTAATTCAAAGCCTCCCATTCAAAGCCTCAGTAGCTTTCATAAAATTTATTAGGATTTTTACATATAGACTGCAAAAACCAATGATGATATTAGAAGATTGATGTGTATACTAGCATAAATTGGAAAATTGTTTTGTCTAATGTGTTTTTCGTATGTGTGTGTGTGTATGTGTGAGAATTAAAAAAGAAGTTTCAAATCTTTTGGTATCCAATATGCATATGAGACAGCTAACATGGAAATATAAGAAGTAAAGTCTTCCCAGCAAATATTCTATCTGAAGTAAACTGCTGAGCTAGAGCAGAAAAGGCAGTATTTTGGTTGCCAGATGTTTTGCAGCTGCTGTGAAAAACCTTGAAAAAATTATTTTCTCTATATGTTTCCAAAAATATATAATGGTGTTTTTATACTCCATTTCCAAGTCTCAAGTATATTTTTCTTGTCATTTTATGAAAGAATCAAGCTCTACAAAG
Source organism: Ascarosepion bandense (assembly GCA_037127315.1). Lineage (NCBI taxonomy): Eukaryota > Metazoa > Mollusca > Cephalopoda > Sepiida > Sepiidae > Ascarosepion > Ascarosepion bandense. The sequence continues at coordinate 4,910,486 of JBBBDQ010000192.1, forward strand.
AAAAAATAAAACTTATGTAAGTATTTTGAAAAAAGTATTTATGTTTTAAATTAGGTCTACACATTTTGAATAAAAGTTTTTATAAGTTATCTCATAACTTTTGTAATCCTAGTAATTCTACAAGAGAAAACATTTTGTATGACTGTTTTTTAGACTTGGCTCTGCAACTGCAGTGCCAAGATTATTCATGATGCAACAAAACTTCCCTCCAATTATCTCTAATAGAGAAAATATAGAATAGAAAAACATTCTAACACCATCATGTGTGTCTGAGGAAACAGTGTGCCACCTTTTAAACAAGTTTGAAAAAATTAACAAGGAGAGGTAACCTTGAGGCAAACCTAATATATTTTGGTGTGTTTTGCAGAAACTTATCACTAAAGAGAGATTAAGGTGAAATGATACTTCTTTTGCAAATGTCAAAGTGCAAGTTGAAAATGATGAAGACTACAAATCATCTCATCTTTATTTCAGAAATAAAAGCAAAATTGTTATAATAAGCGACACTTCTGAGAAAAACTAGTCAATTTGTAAAAATTAGGGATTTTTTGGAACCAATTTTTGTTGATTAGTGTTCTAAAAATGCCAACAACTACAATGACATTGATCTAGTTTCAAATTTGATATTTTTAAATATAAACAAGGTAAATTTAACTGTTAAAACCTCTATTTTTTATTTTTGTTTTTTTATTATAATAATTTCACTCCAAGCAAGGCAGAGCCACCACCTGGTGTGCAGGGGGTCACAGTGAAAGAAAAAAAACAAGTTATGGTGAATGTTGAAGAAAGGATAGAAGATAGATAGGAATTGAGGGGATAGAAGATGGCTATTGACATTGCATTTCAACTTTTGGAGATTATAGCTATCAGGGAAGTTAGCTAGCAAACAGAAGGGAGCTCCACAAATAAGTAGTGTGAGAAAATAAACCTTTAGAGTAGAAGAAGCAGTTACATTTAACTATTTCAATGGTAAAAGGGTGGGACTTTAATATCAATCTAGTAACCTGCGTAAATATGTGATCAGGTTGATTTATATTGTGAATAGGACCCTTTTTCTAAAAAGATTATTTTTCAGTTCCAAAAAATGTGTTCACATGAAGAGCTGATGAATGCTAATTGATAATAATTAGTCAAAAAAACAAATTTCCTGTTTTGTAAAGTGGACCAGTTTTTCTCAATAATGCTTAAATAAACATTGTTTGGGACAATGAAACTTCCCCAGCACAAACTAAACTTTCAAGAAATTTCCCAAAAGAAAAGTGTTTTGCAAGTTAATACACAGTGTGTGGCTCATTTTGTTTTTAAATGATAGACACAGTTTCTGAACGTGTAGGTAATTCTCAGTACAATGTGTTTCTAAATCTTCCTTTGTAAGATTCACCATTTCCTCAAAGAAGAGAGAAAAAAAATAACCATATTTGACAACATTTAAGATTTCCATTTTTCCCTAAATATTAAAATGTCATAAATTTACCAAAATTTGGTAAAATTAAATGAGTTTTGAATTGGGTAAATTAGAGGACATTTATGTGTACAGTGTATATCATTGGCCTGGAATTTAAGTGTACAGTGTATATCATTGGCCTGGAATTTAAGTGTACAGTGTATATCATTGTCCTGGAATTTATGTGTACAGTGTGTATCATTGGCCTGGAATTTATGTGTACAGTGTATATCATTGGCCTGGAATTTATGCATACAGTGTGTATCATTGGCCTGGAATTTATGCGTACAGTGTATATCATGGGCCTGGAATTTACGCGTACATTGTATATCATTGGCCTGGAATTTAAGTGTACAGTGTATATCATGGGCCTGGAATTTACGCGTACAGTGTATATCATTGGCCTGGAATTTACGTGTACAGTGTATATCATTGGCCTGGAATTGACATGTACAGTGGATATCATGGGCCTGGAATTTACGTGTACAGTGTATATCATGGGCCTGGAATTTACGTGTACAATGTATATCATTGGCCTGGAATTTACGTGTACAGTGTATATCATTGGCCTGGAATGAGAAATCAATGAGCTGAGTTCAAATTCCGGTTGAATTTCTTCCATACACTTATGTGCAAATATCCTTGAGAAAGGTATTAATCCATTTCTTCTTCTTCAAGCTATGGATTAAATAGCAGGACAGATTGGGTTTTATAACCTTGGTTGGCAACCAGTTTACCACATAAAGTAATGGTACCCTACTGCAGGAAAATCTTCTACCCAGTCAGTCATGTCTCTTTCAAAATGTGATCGTCTGAGTGTGTATCACATATTGCCCTTAACTGACTAAATGAAGTTCCAGTAACAAATGGATTTTTTAATCTTCCCTGCTGACAATACTCAAGAATCATATTTGTGACCATGTGTTTTAGATGCTATCAAATAGGGAACTAACTTCTTCCTGGTATAATAGTCACCCAGATATACAGATATCACACCATGTGTCATTTTTTTTTTAAAGAGGCCTATTTATCATACCGACCCTTGAAAAAACTGCAAAGAAATAAGGAACACAGAATAGCTACTGTGTTCACTACTGATGATGACATGCTGGAAATATATGGAATAAATTAGATTAAAGGATTTATAGGTACAATGTATATCATGGGCCTGGAATTTATGTGTGCAGTGTATATCATTTTTACAAAAGTTCAGTGTGTCACTTTTTACATTTTTACAAAAGTTCAGTATGTCACTTTTGTGTCACATGACGTGACACAAAAGTGACATACTGAACTTTTGTAAAAATGTGAAAAAAAAATGAAACTTCCCTCCACAATCAATATTTGAAAGTGTTCATCAATTGAATTTTTTTTTTTATAAAAGGTCAGGCTAGAAAGCATCTAACCATTTAATATAATTAAAAATAGCTTATCAAAGCTAGTGGCATCCTAACAACTAGTATCTTTATACACATATCACAGCATCACTTTCACTTATCAAAACTTTCTGTGAAATCCTCTTTTGGAATTGTTATGAGCTACTTCATTGTGTTCTCCTTAAACTTGACTATTTCAGCTTTGAGAAAAGACATGTCACAGTAAATGAAATCAAGATAGTTGTGGTGGCTGGGAGAGTGGAGATGAGTGGCAATGTTTTGCTTTAACAAAAAGCCCTGCATGATATGTGAAAAATCTATGTGGTCATTGTGAATGCAATAAAACACAAGACCTGGCTTACTAGGGAAATATGGTTGTGGGAACCTGGTAACTCTGCTCAAAAGCAGAGTTGTGAAAGCTAACATCTAAATCTTCAGCACCAACTCTGGCTTCAACATTTTAAAATTTCTGACAAAAAGTAAATGAATAAATCTAGAAAGGAGGTAATATGAGAAAATAATAAATTCAATTGTAACATTTATTTAACAGTGAATAGATATAATTTTCATAAATAATGTTTAAGACAAGAGCAATATGCCAGAAAATAGCTCAAGAGCAAAACAGTAACAATTATACTCAAACATTAAGTAAATTTTTTTAGCACTAACGAAGATTATTTGAAAAGGAAAACATTAAAATAGTGAAGTGCATCTTAAAGAAGAACCTAAAGAGTGTGTAAAAGTTCTGAAATACATATCTAACATCAGTCTATATAGAAAATTATTTTGGTAATCAAACAATGTAGAAAAGTTCTTTAAATTCAAAAGCTTTAACATAGACACTGATACTTTATGGTAATTATGAGAGAAATTTAATGTGACTTGCATTAAATATTGCCTAGTAGTGATGTCATGGTTTCTAATAAGAAAAACTTATATATAGTTTATGAACTTGATTGGGTGATACTTGGATGTGCGTTGTGGTGCAGTGGATATTGGCTTGGAGTGAGAAATCAGGGAGCCGAGTTCGAATTCCATTTGAATTTCTTGCATTTACTTATGCACAAATACCCTTGGGAAAGGTATTAATCTGTCACTTATCTCCAGTAACAGGGCAGATTGAGTTCTATAGCCTTGGCTGGCAGCCAGTCTACCGCAGAAAGTAATGGCAACCTACTGTGGGATAATCTTCTGCCCAGTCAGTCATGTCTCTTTCGAGACATGATCACCCAAGCATGTATCATGTATGGTACCTGATTGACTGACTGACTGATACTTGGTTTTTACATACTTGAGTACAGAGACAATAAATACCTGATCAATGTAGACTATATTGCCAGATTTTTCAATCATTGTGCTGTTTCCAGATATATCATCTGGCATAGTTTGCACCTACTTCACAAGTGTCCTAACATGATTTGTTATTGTCCATTATAGTTGTTTTTAAGTCACAATAAATCCATGATAAGTTCAAGAAAAGATGTCAGATATCGAACAACCCCTTAAAATTCATTTCATTCTACAATCAATAAAGCCAATAGTTTTTACTGAAAGGGAAATAGGCATAAATCTTTTTTGCCAGAAAATCCAAAAGGTCAGAAAATGTTAAGCAAGAACAATATAACATCACAATATCAACTTTTATATGATATGAAACCTGGGCTAATTGTCCAAATTATAAAAAAATTATTTTTATTATTTTAAAAATGTTATCCTTGTTTAAATGTATAATCATTTAGATTGTATTTTAGGTCACATTCTTTTGAGAAAAGTGTATTTTTTTATATAGGTCAGATGGTTTGTGTGAAATTTGTTGTAAATGTATATCTTTTTCAACTCAGTGGTTAAAACTTGCCAAAATTTGATAATTTGATCTTGCCGCCTAGGTACGAATTTACACGAGATACTAGATTGGCAACTAGGTCCCACCCTTTTACAGTGAAACTGATAAAATGTAATAGCAATTTCTACTCCAACAGCTTCTTTTCTCGCACTTCCCGCCTGTGGAATTCCCTTCCACATGCCTGCTTCCCCGACGGCTACAATCTCCAGGAGTTTAATTGTAAGGTCAATAGACATCTCCTAACACAATAACTCTCAAACATTCTCACCATCTAACCAACCCTCATTCTTGGTACCCTTACCCGTCTATCACCCTCCTTCTGACATTTCCTCTATCTAACCATCCTTTCCCATCACTCCTCCGACCCTATGTAACCCCCTGCACTACAGTGGCAGTGGAATGCTTTGCTCGGGGTGAAACGATAAAAAAAAAAAAAAAAGCTAGCCACTACTTTTTGCTATTTTTCTGGTAAAATTTGAAATCCACGTTGGAAAAACAACACATCTTTTGAGGTTAACCACTAGTCGACTCATTTTTTGGCATCTTCATAAGAATGCAAGTGCTGCTCAGCCATGTCATGTGACATCAATTGGAACAAGTGATAATTGAGTGGGGCAATGTCTGGTGACCATGACAGATGGGGTAGGACTTCCCATTCAAGCATTTCCAAGTAGGTTTTCACTCATTTTGCAACATGTGGCCTAGTGTTGTTGTGTTGCAAAATCACTTTGCTCATATAGCAGCTGTTTTTCCGTTAATGCTCAGCTCAAACACATCAGTTGTAGTTGATAGCAATCTCTTGTGATGTTTTTGGTTGGTCTGAGCAGCTCATAATAAACTACACCCAGTTGATCTCACCAAATGCAGAGCAGAAGCTTCAAACCATGGATATTCAGCTTTGCCAACAATGTTGATGCCTGGCCAGGCTTACCCCATGATCTTCTACATGTGGGATTATTTCATTACTGGTCATGATACAATGCAAAAAACCTTTACTTTTCTGCCATTGAAGCAGTTATTCACATGTAACAAGATACTGTTCAACGTCTCTCAGCTTCAACTTGTACGGCATCTAATGTTCTTGCTTTTGAATCATTCCTAATGTTTTGAAACTGTTGTGTGATCAACTCCTAATGATTCTGCAAATTCAGCTTGTACCTGACATGAGTCTTCATGAAGTAATGTCTCCAATTTTTCTTCAAACTTTTTTGGTATGCCAGAGCATTCTTTATCTTCAACATCAAAATCCTTATTTTTGAAGCCTCTAAGCCTATCTCTACATGTTGTTTCTAACAGAGCGTGATTGCCATAAGTCTCAACAAGAATTCTGTATGTTTCAGGTGCAGATTTCTTTTGAATTATGTAGCGCAGTAAATTTTCCAGCACAAATTCTGATGTGTTTAACACTATGAAAATGTGGCACAAATTCTGACATGTTTAAAACTATGAAAAACAAAGTTGCTTACTTTGGCAAAATGACATACACTGAATTCCAAGCTTTCTTGTAGTACTTCCTTATGCATTAACTTCTGAAACTACATGCATGTAGTTCTAGGAATGCTGTCTGTTGGAAAACAGTGAGAACTTATTCAAGGTTCTAATATTTTTCTGACTAATGAGAGACGTGTTCTTAAACTAATAACATCTTAAATAGTGGAGTTAGAGATGAGCCTCAATTTTTTGTATAAATGAAGTGCAGGTCAGCAGATACAAGGAGAATATTTTTTGACAATAAGGAGAGAAGACATTTTGACTGTAAAGTAAGAAAGCAAGTCAACATTAAAGGAGGTATTGACATTAAGAGAACATTACTAGCCAGTCACAGAGAGAAAGAGCTGGGGTTGGGCAGCCTAAAACAAAAAGATTTCAGATAAATTTTCTCAAGAATGAACTGTGTAAAAAGGGATGATTTTTTTAAATAAAAAATTACTGTATTCCAGGGATGCTGTGTGGCAATTTGCAAGTAGGTAATTTTGTTTTTTTTTATCAAAGGGGCAATGATCAGTGGTGGAAGGTAGTTGGAGTAAAGAAACAAATTAGACACTGGTTTGTAGAAATGACCAAAGAGTTATTTTCATTTACTAAATATGGAAATGTCTCTGGTAAGCTGTATAGTGTAATGAGAGGAAAAATGAAGGTGTCAAAAAGAGTATACTTAATATGGATGCCTGCTTGTTGGCTATCTGTTTAGGCTTGTCCTGTTGATAGTGGTGTGTGTTCTCTTTCTGTGCTTACAGGAGGTCATTTTCACAGCCTAATGGTCAGCTATGCTCTCTTGTAGCCTTTGTTGTTAGCATGTGTCTCTCTCTCTTGTCTATCTCACTCTCACTCTCTGTTTGGCTTCTCTTAAAGCCTATATAAGGAAAATGTATAGATGTAGTTGTATACACCTGTGACAAGTGAGATTCATGTTGATAATGCTCAGCACTCTGTTATGTTTGTTTTTGATTTAAAGTTTGTTTTGAGTAGGGTGTGGCGTGTGTGTAACTTAGCTAAATAAAAAATGGTGGGTAGTTAGAAATCTGTTTTCTAATAATTGTATAAATTTGGCTTTAGTTTGTTATATCTAACTATATGTAAACTGTGTTTTAGTGCATTTTTTTGTGTGGTGAAATATGTTCTCTGCTACAATTGCACCTTTGTTTTTTTATTGCCTTATTGTTTTTTCTTTTCATAATTTTAAAAAATCCTTGTCTTCTCCCGAGTTGTATTTTTTTCCATTCTTCGCTAGTGATCCTTTATCATAAATTATTATCCTGCTTTAATAAATGCTCAAAGGAAATCTTTAGCAAATTTAGTTTGTATTTTTTTTTGAAAACTGTAAATAACTGTATTTTTCTTTTTAAAATATTATGTAGTTGTTGTCTTGTGTTTTAAGATTTTGCACCTATTAATGTTTTGCTATTTCTATTAAGTTTGTGTCTGGCATGGGAGCTTGGACTTTGTAGAAATTAAATATTTATACAATTGCTCAGAAAGCCTGGCAATCATAACATCCTGGTTAATGAGATACATCTTGAAGCTAACAAAATTAATCATGAAAAATAAATAATAAACAACATGGAAACAATATATTTAAGAAATACACTCCAAAATATCTGGAAGCAAGAACTAAGAACACATATCAAAGAATCAAGAATAGTTAATATGAGGAGAAATTTTATTAAAGAATAAGATAACCCCTTAAGATAAGACCAGCTGAGGTACTAAATGGCAAATTTCTAAGAAATACTACCTGTAAATGAGACCCCAGCTATATTGTTTTCCACAGCATCAAGGGGAGAGCCCATCCCAACAGTTATATTCTACCACTTAAGTGGCCAAGCTTTTGTGTGAGAAAAACAGTTGCAGAATCAATCTATCATATCAAGGAAAACAATCTAAATGTCAGTTATATTCAAAGAATGAATACTGGATTCATTCACAAATAAATAACAAAGTTAAGTTAAGGGAACTTTACAAAAGGTAGTAGTAGTAGTGGTGGGGGTGGTGGTGGTGGTGGTGGTGGTGGTAATAATAATAATAATAATAATAATAATAATAATAATAATAATAATAATAATAATAAAAAAAAAAAAAAAAAAAAGAGCAAAATTTTACAGACAAAACAAGATCTTTCAGACTGATACAAAGAGATTTTACAGGGAAATAGGTAAAAAAAGAATTGAAGTGACAGTACCCCCCAGAATGGAAGAAGTCACACAGTTCTGGGAAAAGATATGGGCTTGCCCTAAAGAACCTAGCAAGGAAGTACATTGGATTACGCAGGAGATAGAACGAATGAAGAATAAACCCGAACAGACATGGTCTGGAATTACAGAAGATGATATTAAATTTGCACTAAAAAAAGCACACAATTGGAAAACTCCAGGTATAGATAAAATTCCTAACTTTTGGCTATATTATTTAAATGCAGCACATAAAAAATTAGCCAAAGAACTCCAAGAAATGGTTGACGATCCCACTAAAATTCCTGCATGGATGACAAAAGGAATTACATTTCTTCTACCCAAGAATGGTGACACAAACAACCCGAAAAACTACAGACCAATTACATGTCTTCCGACAACATATAAACTACTAACATCTATTTTAACAAAACAAACATATTTATTCTTAGAAAGAAATGACATGATACCGCTTGAACAAAAAGGGTGCAAACGTGGCTGTTATGGCTGTAAAGACCAATTGCTAATTAACAAAATGATCCTGGAAAACTGCTACAAGACAAAAATCTTAGTACTGCCTGGATAGACTACCGAAAGGCATTCGATAGTGTGCCACATGAATGGATTTTAAAGACTTTAAATATATACAAGATATCGCCCGTCATCATCAATTTCATCAAACAGTGCATGTCTATATGGAAAACAACCCTTTACCTCAATCATATAAATGGAACCGATAAGTCTGATGAAATAAACATCAAAAGAGGTATATTTCAAGGTGATTCTTTATCTCCCTTACTATTCTGCATATCATTAATAGCACTAACCAGTCAACTTAATAAGACAGAATGTGGTTATAAAATAGGCCAAAAGAAAATAAGCCATCTATTTTACATGGATGACTTAAAGTTATATGCTAAGAATGATAATGAGCTGGAAGGTCTTCTGCAAACTGTAAAATGCTTCAGCGAAGACATTGGAATGAAATTTAATTTGAATAAATGTGCTAAAGCTACAGTTTTACGTGGATCAATACAAGAAACATCCTCAATTAGCCTAGACCCTGCTGTAACAATAAAAGAATTGAAACCAGAAGAAGCTTATAAATACCTAGGTGTAAATGAGAGCGAAAACATTCACCATAAAAAAATGAAAGAAATAGTGCGTAAAGAGTACTATAGAAGGCTACGAATGATATTAAAAACTGAATTAAATTCACAGAATAGAGTTATGGCCATTAATAGCCTTGCAATCCCAGTTGTCCAATATAGCTTCAACATCTTAAACTGGACTCTAAACGACATCAGGCGAATGGATGCTAAAACAAGAAAGCTTCTTTCTAAGCATAGGATGCATCACCCAAAGGCTGATGTAGACCGTCTATACATACCCCGTAAAGAAGGTGGAAGGGGTCTTATTCAGCTGGAATTGTCATACAAGACAACAACTATTGGCTTACTAACATACATAGAAACAACAAAGGATTGGATGATACAATTAGTAAGGCAACATGAAGAAAGAAAGAAAAAATATTCAATAATAAAAGAAGGCAGTAAATACAAACAAGAATTACAGTTAGTAGATTCTGTAGAAAAGCAAAACAGTAGCCAAGAACCAACTATTGCGGCAAAAAATATGAAAATGAAAGCCAAAGATAAAGCTCTTGAAAAGATGAAACAGCGCTGGCAAGACAAACCTCTGCATGGCCAATATCCAGTACGTGCCAATAAATCCAATGTTGACAAAGTTAATACTCATCGATGGTTACGTGCATCTGGATTAAAGTCTGAAACTGAAGGATTTATACTTGCAGCACAAGACCAAAGTCTTTTCACGAGAAACTTTCAGGCAAATATTATGCATAATAATATGGATCCAAAATGCAGGTTTTGTGATAAACACCAAGAAACAATAGACCACCTAATCTCAGGCTGTTCTGTGCTTGCCCCAAACGAATATAAAAATCGCCACGATAGAGTTGGGCAATATTTACATTGGGCAATGTGCAAACATTATGGAAAAGCTGTAAACAAACACTGGTATGAACATCATCCAGCACCGGTTACAGAAATAGAAGATGTAACCATTCTATGGGATTACACCATCTACACAGACAGAAAAATTGAAGCAAACAGGCCAGACATTATTGTTAAAAACCAGAAGGAGAAAACTTGTCTATTAATTGATATGGCTTGTCCAGCGGATTGTAACATAGCAATCAAGGAATTTGAAAAACTGTCAAAATATAAAGACCTGGAAATTGAAATAGAAAAAATGTGGAAATTGAAAACAAGAGTTGTGCCAGTGATAGTAGGTGCACTTGGAATGATAAAAAATGGAACAAAACAACACATTGAAAGAATCCCTGGAAACCCCAGCTTAAGAGATATACAAAAAATTGTATTATTAAGTACAGCCCACACACTAAGGAAAACGTTATCTATGTAATGCTGGGGATGATAGGGAGGATAGAAAAACATGAAATGGAGTCATAACAACACGCCACTACCTGCCTTAGGTCTCCCCGCAGACTTGGTTGGTAGTGAGACCAATGCAGAAATCTAAATATGATGAAAAATGACATAATAATAAAAAAAAAAATGCTTAATCTAAGGGAAATAACTAGGTTAAAACTAATCTTTTGTAAACTTTTTTTTTTCAATATATCATATGTTGGAAAAAAAAAGAAAAAGTTTTTTATGAAACATTTACTAAAGAGATATATTATATATCTCTTTACTGTTTGGTATTCCTTCACCCTACAAAGTTGAAAGGACCCGTGAATCCATTTCAATGTAGCAACAACTGCAATCAGTGTGAATAAAAGGTTCTGGTTTAAGCTAAATAAAAAAGTTTAACAAATTGCATGACATTTTCTAAAAAAAAATAAATGTCATGTACTCTCTCTACTAAAAAATGACAATACGGCGGAAAAATAAAAATAAAATCTTTTCATCAAAATTTTTTAAAAAAGAAACGTCATACCTGGACATTGTACAAAAAAAATTATCATATAACGGTTATAAAAAATTATTATATAACGGTTGTTAATTAATTTGTTATTCCTACGGGAAAAAGTACGATAACATATGATTTTTTCGTAAAAGACTAAAAAGAGCACACGTATTTTGTTTATACATCTCGCATTTTTTTCTTTTTTTTCATAAGGAACTCATTGCCATTTAACACCGTCATCTGACCTGAGAAGTTCATAACACTGTTGTAGTTGTTGGCTTCTACTCCTTTTTATCGTTTTCATTCATTGTGGATTCATTTTTGAGCTTGATATTCCTATTAACAGAAGAAAATTTTACACAATACTGAGTCTAAAATTCTATATGTTTGTAACAAATAAGGAATTTACTTGTTTCGGAACTTTTTTTGGATTTTTGTTTGACAACAACACTTAACAGTTAACTCAACTCAAATGGTAAATGAAAATTTTTTAACTGATTTCAGCTGATTACTAAGACATAATATTTTTTTATTTTAAATAATAATATTTTTAACGCTAAAAATATAAATTTTTCCCAGCAACTAAGAAAAAAAATCAAAAGTTATTTTCGTTTTCCTCAATGTTTAGGTTTTCTGCAAATACCGAAATATTTCCTTTTTTGTTTTGTTTACTGCTGAATAATAACAATGACTTGAAGAAAACAATTTTGAAAAGAAAATGATTGTGAATAATAGAATGTTTTTTAATATTTTTGAAAATGTGATAATCATTCATTTAATGACAATTGCATTTCAATCTTTTTTCTTCTTTTTGCTGAATCTTCACTTTCGCGTTTTCAAAGGAAAACTTGAAACGAGTGCTGAAATATGATGATCAGTGAGTTTAAGCTAAAAAAGTTGATGGATCAAAAACGTCAAAAACAAAACAGCCTTCCAAATCGAACTCTTATCAATAAAAAAACTTAAAAAAAAAAAAGTTCATAACATTGGATTTCATTTAATTCTTTTTTCTCAATTAGTTAAAAACTAAGAAATTAATTACTCATTAAAATAAAATGTAACTTTCCTGAAAGTCGTTAAGATTGTCGAAATCAAATCCAATAAATACCGTTGGTTTTCTGTTGCGAGTTATGCATTTCTCTAACCTCTGATTTACTTAACTTTTCATATCTTTCGGTTTCGTCTGCTTTCAATCACTTTTTTTTTTTTTTTACTGGCATGTCGATTGAACAGTAGATTTTCCATGGGTACCATCTCGGATTTTTATGAATTTCTATATAAAGAAAGATTCATTTAAAAAATGAGCAGACGTGATGAAAAAAAAAAAAAGCATAAAACTTAATAAAAACGAAGTGTTATCATCAAAAGTTTTTATGTTATTATTTTTTTGGAGGAGGAAAGACCAAGACTAAAGGATTATTTTTAATGTAAAAATTATTTTTTATGGTACCCACCTATCAGACCACCCCCTAAAAAAAAAAACTAAAATTTAAACTTCCTTAGGCTTTAGGAATTATTACGTCTTGAAATTTGCTTTTAATTGTTGATAATTTCAAAATAGCACAATTCGATAGTTTGTGAGTCACTTAGTCATACCTTTGCATTCTAAGTTGACATTTTTTATTTTTTTGGTGGATCTGTAGGCTAGTACACGAGGAAAAAAGTTAAAAAGTCTATGTAATTTTATAGTTACAGGCAACTAAAAATGAAAAAAAAATGCTATTTAGTGATTTTTTTTTTTTTGCATGTGTTTGTCAACACATTAAATAATTAAATTAAAAAAAAAAGTTGATTATATAATCATAATGATTTGCCTTCTTGTGACAAAAAACCTATTGCATAATTCTTCTTAGTTGACAAAAATGTACTACCACCCCTCGAAAAAATTTAATTTTATGCATTTTTTGAAATCTTGACAAGTAGCAAATTGAAGTCAGGATTCAAATTTTGCTAAATTACCTATTTTTGCTTTAATTTCACCCATAAAAATTTAAAAAACTCCTTATTCATTGCTAACTTAGTCAGCTTGACATAGAAAATATAAACTCCAGAAAAAGATTTTGCTTAAAATTTCGAACTTTTGACAGGTAGAAACAGGTATTGTACAGTGGATTTATTTTGAGGATATTGGGTCTCAATCAGGATTTTTTACTTGTCTGACTAATTTTGGAACAACTCCAGTTCTCTTACTAATCTCATAATCAAAATTGGAGTAACCTCCTCCCCATGCTCCAAACAATTTTTCCTCTAATACATTTAGGTACCTTCAAAGAAAGGTTTAAAATGCATTTTAAAAATGAAAGTCTTTCTTGAAGCTTTTCTTTTAGTTTTATTCCAAGCTAATAAACTAAGTTTTTTACTTTTTTCAATAAGAAAAAATTGCCATATTTCAAATTGAATTTACATTGGAATGAATCTCTTTTTTATTATCAGTAAAATCACTAAAATCGTCCATATTGACAAATCTGTCGACATAATATAATTTTATTTATTAAAAAATCTTTCAAAAATAAAATATAGTTTTCTGAAATGTTATTTGACAAAAATTAGCTGATTTAAAGTTTAACAAAATCTCAATTAAATCAATACTACTTAATTTTATTTTAAAATATTATATCAAAGCATTTCTAACATGGATGTGGATGGTTTTTATGTAGTGTTGACACATTTATCAACAGCCTGTTGTTTGTGAAATTTATGTAAATGGAAAATAATTGTAATAAAATTATAAAAAGGTAACTTTAAGGCCTTTTTTCTTATATGTATAATTTTTTTAACTACCCAATTTTAAATATCTTAAGTATATTTTATTGAGTTTTAATTAGCCTACTTCATAAGTAATGCTAAGAAAGGTTCACTTACAAAAATGTTTGCTGAGGAAATGTTAGAAAATTACCAACATTTTAAATTTACTAGAGGTACTGCTCCTATTTTTTGATAATGTCATGTATGGCTGTCCATATTTACAAAAATTGACATGTTTATGTACATAAAAGAAAAATCCAAAGTTTTCTTAAATACTAGTGGTCACTCAATTGTAGCAAACTTTTCCATTTATGATTAGTAAATATAGTTTTTATTTAATAACTATTACTTGAACCCTACAAATTAATACAAAATTTTAAGATTTAAAATTTTATAAATTATTTTAATTATCTTTTTTTCAATGTAAACAATTCTTGTAAAAATTCCTTATTTAAGAAAGAAAAAATTATAAGACAATAATGTCCATAATGATATTTTATTCATATAATATGCCTATTGCTTTCAACAGTAAATCCCATAATTGAAAACCTTAATCAAAAATAGAGCTGCTAGGATAGGAGGAAATAAAGATTGAATTTGAATTACTGAGATATGAAATACAAATATAGGTAATAATTATGCATAGCTTATTAATAATGAAAAGATTTTTTTTTTTAATCATATCACCCCAAGCAAGGAGATAATGTCCACTGATGTGCCGGGGGATACGTAAGGGTAAAAAGAATGGAAAAGAGAAAGCCGGAAACCACATCCTAAACAGGGAACAAGGGATGAGCCTCTTCACCTGTTCAATAGATGTGGGAGGAGTGTGAACCGGGCGATAGTTTAAAAGAGTTAAAATATAATAAGAGATAACCTACTGAATTTGAAACAAGAAATGTTGAAAGAAGATAGAGATATTAATCTGTGCATAGCAGTTCTATTTTGGACAGAATTAATGATTCAGGCACTCATTAAGGAAAGTAAATTCCAGTATATTAACCCATGACATTAAAATCTAAGAATCAACAATTAGCTCCTTTCCTCTTGTTGTTTAGTTAAGTAGAACACTTTGAGTATTGGTAAATTGAATCATTGTTTCCTTGTTATATAAAGTTGCAAAAATTTTTACTTTTTTTATTTTCAGGTCATTATCAGCGTGCAGAAGAAAGAAAGAAAAATGTAGCTTTTTGAAGGATTTTTTGTCAAAAACACCTGATTGATTTTATGCACAAAACTTTCTATCTATATCTGAAATTCCTTGTATTAGAAACTTGTTAAAACTGTATCCTATATGGAAAAACTTTCCTAAAAAAAAAAAAATGGAACCTGATTTAAAGGTTTACATTAATGAAACAGGATTTCCATGTGAAGTTTGTGGCAAAGTTTTTTCAAAAAGAAATAAGTTGAAAATTCATGTCAGAATTCATACTGGAGAAACTCCATTTCCCTGTGAAGTGTGTGGCAAAGCTTTTTCTAGGAAAGATGTGTTAAAAATTCATATGAGAACTCATACAGGAGAGACTCCATTTCATTGTGAAATATGTAAGAAATCATTTTCACAAAAAGCTGGCTTAAAAACTCACATGATAATTCACACTGGGGATACTCCTTTCTATTGTGATGTGTGTGATCATCCTTTTCCCCGAAAAAGTCATTTAGAGCATCATTTAAGAATACATACAGGACTGGCACCATTTCATTGTGAAATCTGTGATAAAGCTTTTTCTCGAGAAGATCATTTGAAAATTCACATGAGAACTCATACTGGAGAAACTCCATTTGCTTGTGAAGTTTGTGGTAAAGCCTTTTCTCATAAAAATTACTTAAAAAGACATATGAGAACTCACACTGGAGAAACCCCATTTGCATGTGCAGTGTGTAGTAAAGCTTTTTCAGAAAATGGTACATTGAAAAGTCATATGAGGACACATACTGGTGAGAGACCTTTTGTTTGTGAAGTTTGTAAGAAGGCTTTTTCTCAAAAGGGTAGCTTAATGAGACATTGGAGAATACATACCGGAGAGACACCATATCAATGTGAAATGTGTTGTAGATCATTTTCTGAAAGAGGTGACTTGATAAACCATATGAGAATTCATACTGATGAGACTCCATTTGCATGTGAAGTGTGTGGCAAATTATTTTCTATAAAATATAGCTTAAAAAGGCATATAAGAACACATACTGGATAGATTTGATTAAATGTGTGCAGCCTTTTTGTCTCATAGGAAGTTAATTTTTGTAAACTATTTTTTTCTGAATTTAGTATTTGATTTGCAGATTAAGAGAGATTATGCATCAAACACTTACAGGTATAAATAGCTTAAAAATTTATGAAGATTTTATTTTCTTGTGAAAAACACTACAAAAATTTAATAATCATCTGAAATATTATAAGAGAAATTTGTAAAATGTCAAGAAAAGGTTTTTTTTTTCTTGAAATGGTCTCTTAAAAACAAGTGGATTCACACTGAAACTTTCATCTAAAATTGAAAGATTTTTAAATAATAAGAAAGAGTCTGCATGCACAACATTTTTTAAGCTGCACAAAATTGAAAGTGAAATATGTGAAACTCACATTAAAATATTTAAAATTAATGTGAGAATGATTTTTCTTTCCAAAATAGTTTTAACATTTATTTATGCTCTTTTGCAACTGAGATTTTGTTTGCTTGTGGATGATATTTTGAAGCTGTTTATGAAAAAATTAATTAGTTTTTTAGAGCCAGGGTTGGGAGCCTGTGGCTTTAAGGCTGTATACGGCCTTCTGCAACTTTTGAGCTAGGCTGTGGAACCAGATAATTTAGAAAAGTTGAGCCAGAGCTGAAACCAACAGAAAATGTACCAGCTCCCTAAATTAAAAGTTCATAATAAATTTTCCTCTTTCTCAGCAATAATTAAATTTATTATTCTGAGCTTGTGTTACTGGTGGTCACATTACTAGTGTAGTTTGAGGTGGCTAAGTTTTCTTTGGTATCATTATGTTCTTTATAGAAAAACTAGCATCATAGCCCAGCATTGCCCATGCAACTCAGAACATTTTAGTAGTAGGAGAAGATGCCATTTTTTTTTTTTTTTTACATATTTTGTTCTTGTTTGAAAAACACTTCTTTTTTTAAAATATTTCTTTTGTTTCAAAATTACGGGGGAAAAATATTCACATTATTTTTGTTGACCAAATGAATTTTTAAAACGTTGGAATAAAAATGAAATATAAAGGACTGCTGTAATATGAAAAGAATTGAATTCTGTTCTCTTCAACTAGTAATTAAATACGCCTTGGTAAAATTATATGCCATCTTGCTACCAGCCTACTTACTACTTCTCAACCTGAGTAAGTAAATATTTTCAACATTGACTCTTTTCATCAACCACCTTTTAAATACTAATCTCATACCACTTCAATTAACAACAAACTTTATATTTCTTTGGCATTATTTGTTTTGGAATTTTCATTGAAACATTGACCTTATATTTAACAAAGGATAATTGTGTTGTCCTAATATATGTTGCTAACTTTATATTGTTATTAGTATTATTGATTATATTTTAATCAATAATAGAAGATTAACAAAGGCAGAGGTATATTCATTAGAATTTAGATTAATAGATGTCTATTATGCCCTATATGAATAGTAATGAGTAAGGTCCAATTTCAGTAAGGTATATCCATCCTTACTGTGAGACTAGCTGGGAGCTGGAGCCAGTAAATTTCAAAATGTGGCTGGAGTTGGAGCTGAAGATTTAGATGTCAGCTCCACAATCCTGCTTTTGAGCAGAGTTGCCAGGTTCCCAAAACCATGACTCCACAGCAAGCCATCAAAATTTCCCTTTTCAACATAGAATTTCTCTTTCTCATTTGAAGTTATGATACAATTTTTACAACTTTGATAATAACAATGCCCACATATTCTAACTGCTAATAGTATCTTTGTTAATTTTGATTATGTATACTGATTTCCGATACCGATAATTACCATGATTTTCAATAACAATGCCTAGTTATATATAAGCCTACTTCTTTATTTGCTAATTATTTTTTTGCTAATATTTATTTATCTTGTCAGAATAAAATCATTTCTTTATTAATTTTAAACCATTATGTTCAAAAAATTAAAATGAACTTTGAAAGAAGAAAATAGGACCTTCAATGATGAATGAGAACTGCAATATGTTTGACAATATGTGTAAAATGTTTTGCTTGCTTTGTGATGCTGCAATTTCAACAGTTAAAAAATACAATGTGGTTAAAAACATTATGCTGTTCATCAAGACAATAAATATGCTAAACTGGAGGGTGAAACTTGAAGGATTGCACTTCAGAAACTAAAAGATGGAAAGCAAAAGCAGAGGCAATTATTCTATTTTGTATGAAATTCAGGAAATGCTGCAACAGAAGCCAAATATAAAGTTGCATATTTGGTTAGAAAAAAGGTAAACCATTCAGCAATGCAGAGTTCATAAAGTAATGCATTGTAGAAGCCATCGAATGTTTAGATCCAGATAAACGTTAACAAAAATGTGCCTCTTTTAAGGACTAATGCACATCGACAACATGAATTGGCCAGTAATGTAACAGAAAAAGCTCCAAAATCTAATTTAAAAAAAAGACAATGTATATTTCTTCTTAGCTTTGAATGAATCAATAGATTCCACTGATTCTACACATGTATTTAATTTGTGCAATAACTGGGGATTTTCAATTATTTGAAGAATTACTTGCTTTAGTCACCCTTAAAGGAAAGACACAAGGAATAGATACCTTTAATTACTTCAAAGAGAAAAGTCATAAGGTTGGATTGAATCTTACTAAATTGGTAAGTGTGCATACTGATGGAGCTCCAGCTATGTAGGCTAAAGATGAAGGATTTCTTTGCACATCTATAAAGAGAAACCACAGCTCTAAATGCACAGATTTATTTTAATTGCATTCTGCCTCAGCAACATCTCTTTGCAGATTCTGCTATTTCAAATAATACCTTACAAAAGATTATGAGTATTGGAAACTATGTACAAGCAAATACCATGAGGCATTGTCAGTTTTGAAACATGGTGATGATAGATCACAAGGTAAAAATGCACTGGTTATTGCAAGGACATGTATTGTTCCAAATTTTGTTAATTGACTTTTTCAAAGACAGTAAGTTTTGTGAATTAGTCAGATAAAAGATTTCAGAGAGATGAATTTCTCTTTGAAATTTGATTTTCAGCCTCACTTAGTTAATATATCAGAAACTCATGAAGAGTTACAAATAGAGCTTGAGTTATCTGAATATAATATTCTGAAAACTGTGTTTAACAGCAAGAAAGATCCCATTGAAGTTTGTAGAAGGGCAGTAAAATATATTTACCTTCATGAACATGCACACCAACTTATTTCATTTTTTTTTTCAACATAAAGTTATGAATCCACATTCTTGTACTTGACACAAATCTAGAATTTATTAAAAACAGTTGATAAATGAGATTTTGGAAAACCAATTAAAATTAAAAACCACCATATTAGATTCTAATATCAAAATGTTATCCTGAAAGAAGCAATGTCAAGGAAGTCATTGATTTGTCTAACAAAAGGAGGAATAAAAGTATTTCTCTCAACATATCTTGTTTTCCAGTTTTATAATCTGTTTTTATTATATATATTTATTAAATTCTATTTTATGCATTATTTATCTGAAATATAAAGTGTGTAACTGTAAAAAAAATCACTTGGTAGATGTGAACTCTATGAGGAACGTGTGGCCTTCATGCACAAAAAGGTGCCCCACCCCTGGATTAGATAATTTGTTTTATTTTGTGCATCAGGAATATATTTTCAATAACACTTAAGTTTTCATTTGTATATAATGTAAATAAACATTTTTTTCTTGGTGTAAGAAAAAATATATTAAAAAACGTATTTTTCCTGTATTGTTATTTTTGATGCAATGCTGGGTATCTTTGAAAAACAAAAAAAAAATTTCAATATGAAATTTGGAAATGAAGCTTTATCATTAAATTAAGAAATTATCCATATAGTATCCTCTTCATTGTTGTTCTGATTTCTGCATTTGGGTCAGTGGGTTCTCCAAGCTTCCTCATTATTGTTTGAAATATGAAGCAGATATTATTCCACAAATTATTTGGGATAATATCTTCTAAAGAGCATTAAAAATGTGAGAAGATTGAAATGGGATTTGTTCAAATTTGTCACATTGCTTAGATTTGAGGCTAACTGAAAAACATAAACATAGTGAACAACAAGCAAATTATTCAATGAATGATCACAATTTTTTTTTAAAAATTCATAAAAATTCCATGAGCGTTGACAGCTGAGATGATCCATTTTTTAAAATTTCTGTTCTCTAAACACTTTCTATATTCTGATTCAATTTTTAAAAGAAAAAGAAAAAAAGCTGCAAGAAATTAAAGTGTGTATAAGTTGTCAGGCAATCCTTGAACTTTTTATTTTTCTTCAACTTTCATAATATATTGGTTCCTAATTAGACAATGACAGTCTGAGGTAACTTTCTGTTCCAAGATCAATGCTGTCAAAGAAACTGCTTTGCTGAATTCACATTCACCCAAATCTGTTGAGGGAAAGGCTTCCCATTCCTTTTTGTAGTTTATCAGAACTCTCCTAAGCAGTGGTGATTCTACAGAGGGGCCAGAAGGGGCCAAGAACCCCTCATTTCAGCTGGCTCCTCGGTTAGCCCCCCGCCTTTTATAAGCTTCAAAAATTTATGAAACTGATCAGTCTCTGATTTTGATAAGATTTGATCTTCTTCACTTTTCCTTCTGCATTTTCTTTTTCATTTAGCTTTTTAAAGAAAAATACAGAGACCAGTTTGAAAGAAAAACAAACAAAATAAAACAACCAGATAGAAACAGACATGTTGTTGGGAAGAGAAAGAGACTTAATAGTCATTTTTTCATATCTGAAGGAAGACGTTAATTAGAAATAATGTCCCCACCTTGTCAGTGATTTTTGGCTGAGTGAAAGAATTGGTCAGAAATTATGCTGTAGAAAAATCTTGGCCTCTAACCCTGCCCCCCACACACTTTCAGAGTCTGTTCCCTTATTTCTTTCTAACCAAATTCCTGTCTTATGAATATTTCTTTAAAAAATAATTCAGCAGACAAGTTTATTTATTGTGATTGGATTGTTGTTTTAAAAACTTTTATTTTCCTTCATTCTTTTTTTTTTTTCATATTCTCACTGAAATCAAGTATTGTCTTTTATCCATTAAATATTTGAGCCTAACAACTTTAACAAAATATTTCAGTAAAAATCATAAATCATGGGATACAAATGAACAGATTTTAAATTGGTAATTTCTTCCATTTCACTGAGACAGACGTTAAACACTTTTATCTTCCCTGCTTTCTTTTTTTTTTTCATTCTTTCTTCAATCATTTATTCCCTGAGACCAAGTAACATTTCTGATTTCTTTCCCATCTTACCACGCTATCAAAACAGAATAGTCTCTTATTTATTAATTATTTGCACAGTGTAACATACATAATAACTAAAAAACTAAACAAGGGAATTAGAATAAGAGAAACATGAATGTTACATTTGGTACATATCCCATTTTTTTTATTAAACAATGTAACTGACATCTACAGGGCTAGGTAATTGCAATTAATAAAGATGCTGTGCTTTTTGGTAGAGTTCGTTGTTAGTAATCAATATTAATAGTAAACAAACATATGGTTGATTCTGCCACATCTCAATGTTTATTTACTCCTGCAACATATCTTTTTCTGAGGGCTCATCTTGGAATGCTTACATGTAAACTTTCCCTCTTTTATTCAATAGCCAGCTTTTGAATAAATCTGAGAAAAGAGATTAAAATTTTTAGAATTTTTAAAAAACTTTCTTGAGCATGTTTTTTCTTGACTTTTATCTACAAACAAACAAGATTATTTCAAAGATTTCAGATATATTTCTCATAACATGACATGAGATATTGTATTTATTTACACTTTTTACATTGGATTATAATCCTCATTTTTGCTGCTATATTCACAACATTTTGGTCGTTGCACACTCTGGCCTTCTTCAGGTTATTGGAATTTAGAACTTAACTTTTTATTTCTTTCACCAGGTTAAATTGTACTAGTTTAATATAGAATAAGTATATGTCAATTTCAAAAAGTTAACTAAAAGTTAAAAAAAAAATGCTGTTTTCCATCTGTAAGGTATTTGGTAACCAATATATATATATTAAGCAGCATCCAAGGTGTTACTAAAGAATTTGGAGATTGATCATGAAAAAACTCTCCTCTTATTTCCACACTCGTTTCCAAAGGATACTGCTTACAAAGGGTGGCAGCAAAAGTTCATAGTACATTTAGTTTGTGTGGTGTTCAAATTCCACAAATCTTTAGATGGTATCTCTTATTTTTAGATAAGCAAACACAACATTGTCACTTTTATATCAATTCCCTTGAATTTACGAATTTTCAGAAAAATGTTAAATGAAACACATCAGTTTTCTTTCTATTCATTTTGAACATGAGTTTTTATAAATCAACTTTTTGTTTCTTGTCATCATTTTTTTTTTACTTAAATTTTTGTCACTGTGATATTCTAAGACTTTGAAATTAGATATTTCCATTCAATTTTTGAGTTCTATACTCATCTATTGCATGCTTTTTATTGCTGTATTTTTAATCAATCAGTGGGAATGTGGAACAAAGAAATAATTTTGAATGAACCTTGAACTCACAAACCCAACCATGAGAGATTACTATATCTATTGTCATGACCATTGAAATATGAACAAAAGAAACCTAGGCATAAAAAAGCAACAAAAAGATGAAGATATTAGTTCAAAAATAAGTGTAGAATGAAAAGTTTGTTAAGTTCACATTCTTTGTTTAATGTGCAATAAACCTATGATAATATTTTGTTTGATTACAAAGGATTATTAGGACCAGATATGTGTTTTGTCAGTAACTAGTTGTGCAATTAGCTAATTGTAATAGATGGTTTACCAAACTTAGGATAAATTCAAAAGTTCTAAAAATAGGTTCTACTTGAATTTATAGAAGTTAATCAGTTTGCAAGATGAGGAATTGTGATAGGCACTTACTCTAGTTATTTACTAAGCTTAGCTTAATCTGGAACAATATTAATCAATGGACACCCAGTGAAAACTGAACTTTAAAGTAAATCAGCCTGTAAGAGTAACTTGCTAACTATTATGCTGTGGCAAGGTTTTCTATAATATAGTCTTGTTGCTAAAATAATTAGAAACGCTAAATGAACAAGTGGCAATATGATTGTTGAAATTAAGATGTAAGAATCACGGAAGCAAATAATTATCGTTCTAATTTGTTGATATGAACACTTTGCTATCTTTTGCTCAAATAACAAAATATTTTTTGTTGTCATGGATGAAGACTGCCTTCCTCATTGGAAAAAAAAAAAAGACTTGGCCGTTAAAATGAAAATGAGCATTTTTAAGCCAATGAAAACAAAGCAAAATTCAATTTGCAACACTTCTGACTAAGAGTTGACATTTATGGCATTTATCTTCAGGCAACTCATCAGCAGCAATCACCAGGTGGTCAAGTAGTGAAAATAATGGCCTACTAGATTATATGACATTGAAGTGACCAAGCAGTCAGTTAAACTTACAATTTAATGATTGTCCGTCTTTTGTTATTCAATTACATCAGTTTACAACATAAATGAAAAACTTTGCAGAAATACACAGATTGCTGAACTTCAAGAAAAGTTTTTAAAATAAATTTTTAATCAATGTTTTCAACACCTTTGTCAATTGATTAAATTAATAAACTTTACAACAAGGGCAAATTTGAACAATCGATTAAATAACAATAATTTCACTGTTAATGAAAATAATAAAAAGGATGTAGACCCACTAAAAATAATGTTTATAAAAATAAAAAAACAAGTACAAAAATTTTTGTTATTTCAACATCATCTAAAGCGAGCCTTTCTCAAAGTAAGAATTATGACACTAATGGTCAATACAATAATTATTTTTTTCAATTTTTATTTTTTAATGAATTTCATTTAACAAGAGTTGAGTTTGAAATATAAAATGTTTGTAAAAGCCTTAAAGCATGAATGCTTTGAGGCTTTTGCAAACATTTTAAATTTCAATCTTTTAATGCTTTTTACTGCATTCAATATTAAAAGTTATATAATCAAATTCTTTGTTAAATTCGTTGTTTTTTTAATTTGGCAAACAACCTATATACCTACTGATATACAAGAATGGAATGTTAATCCTCTTAAATACATGGATACTATTGAAGTAAAGTGTAGGAGAGTAGAGTGATTATACTAACTAGCAGTTCACTAGCAGTGTATCTACTTTACACAGCCTGTGAGTCTTGTACTTGTTGATATATTATTATTCCCAACCTCTGTTTTGGTGATTACTCATGCAGTAACCTTTTAGGGTTACAACACAACCATTGCCTGAAATTAATTCTCATGTGTAAGTTTAAAAAATCTATACACAGCAACTCCCCTGCTGTAAAATGCTGATTAAGTAATGCAACCCCCGCCCAAATGTACATTTTTCACCACTCATTACTTTTGGGCACGTTGATGGGGTATAATGACTAACAAGATTGTCTTGCTAGAATCATAAATGAGTAGTGAGTTTGATCCTCACTAAGTGCCCCATACTTTTGGCCTTGTGCCACATCTAAGCTGCACTTAAATCGCCATTACTTTTGTACATTTTACATTACCTACAAATAAGTCAGATTTTATCCTACTAATATTTTTAAACACATTTTAGTTAGATATCCTTAATATAAGAATCAATCACATCTAGAATAATTTCAAGTACTCTTGATAATTTTTCTATGTTTTTTTTTTAATTTGCCTAGTAATAAATTTTTCATAAAAGTTTTTTATCAATAATTGTATCATGTTTTCAGAAATTTGTTTTAGTTTTTTAGGTCTGCCATCATTTTAACTAAATTCAAATCCAGTTTCAAGAATTCTGAAAAACACATTTCTCATGTAAAACTGAAATGTAATAGTTTGTACTGAAAGTTTTAAATATTTTAATTTCAATCAATTTACATCAATGACCCACCCTTTTTTCTTTTTTCTAAACTTTTGATCCTTTCATAAAATCTTTGATTCATCATCATTATACTTGGTATTATCAAAAGACTATCTAAAGATTTTTACCTGAAATCTCACCTTAAATGAGAGGGAAATAATGATGCTGATCAATTTAGTAAGGTCTTTGATTGGCAAAAGTAGGAACTTTGCTGAAAACTATTTTTCTGCACAGAAGTATTTCTGCCATCATTCAAATGCTTTCATCTTGTGAAAGCATTTGAAAAATGGTGAAAATTAACTTTGAAGAAGAACAGAAAATTCTCCAATAAAAACTTACTTTCATTCAATAATTCAATTAAAAAGTAAAAATGTCCTTGAGAAATTCAGAAAAAATAATTGTATGGTTAAAAAAATAGAAAAATATCTTTAAAGTTTCTATAGCTTAAAAGTTCACTAAATTCTATCTTTAGACAGTCTATTAGAAGCAAAAGGGATGCTCATTAATGCCAAATATCTGTTAAATCAAAATATAATCTAGGTGATTTTTTTTTTTTTACTATTTTTCAGTTGTTTTTAATATAAAAAATCTACAGGATGATTGAAAAGTAACTCCTTATTTTATATATGATGGCCAGCCAGTAATCCTGACTTTACTTACCAAACCAAGACTTTGGAAGAACTTGGAGGGTGAATACAAGAAGTTATGTGTTGCATACCATATGAGTTTTTGGTGAAATCCATTGACGCAATTCCTGGGTAGCTCAAGAAGCTGGTAGTGAAATCTGGTGCCCAAATTGAATCTTAAATAAAACCTCATATTAAACGCTTTCCTCTCATATCCATTTCTTGCAACAATTATAGTTAATAAATAAGTTATAAGTATTTTTAAAATGAGGAGTTACTTTTCAGTCATCCTGTATAATGCAATATACATTTCTGTACAATGTAAAATGATTAAATTATAATTTTACTTAACTTTTTGACAGTTTAGTTAAGTGGTTCTTTACCATTTGAGAATTAACCCAAAATCTTGTCTGGAATCTATCATAGATTAAGATAAAATTAAAAAAAAAAATGGTTATTATAAAATATAAAATGAAAGTTCATTTACTATATAATGACTAATACACAGAAAACAAGATTTTTTTTCAAAATTCAGCTTATCCCAATCTTGTCTCACCCAAGTTAAATCTCAAATCCATTATAACAGGCTCCATTAAATTGAGAATCATCTATATATATATATATATATAAGTAAATGAGTTTTCTGTTTTATTGATCATTAAATATTTCTAATGTGAGGAATTTGTCGATAAGAAGAACACTGATATTTGAGTTCATCATCAATTCCCACATTTATTCCTTTCAGTTTATTTTTCACTTTTTATTTCTCTAAAACAAACTTCAACCATATATTTCCTAGTTCAGAAAATTCTTATATTTAATTAATAAACTTAAGTATTCATTGAATTTTTATCCTTATGATGTCCCAAATTGGTGTGTTTTATTTGTACATCATCACACTGTTCAATCTTCTTTAGTTTTGTTATGGAAATCATTTTTTTAAATTAACTTAATTCATATTTTAAATGTAGAGTTTTAACATTTTATGGCCTGTATAAAATAATTACTACTTTTAACCCCCAAATCTTTCAATATCACATTGATTTTCTTTTTTTTTTATAATCTTCCGAAATGTCTCATTAACTCCTTGATGTGGCTATCAACTACTTTGGTTTTCACACCAATACTTTAGAAAATTATTACCTCAGTTATCTCCCCTAACTTAGTTTTCTGTCTGCAGATTTTCTTGTCCC
Organism: Ascarosepion bandense; assembly: GCA_037127315.1. NCBI lineage: Eukaryota > Metazoa > Mollusca > Cephalopoda > Sepiida > Sepiidae > Ascarosepion > Ascarosepion bandense. The sequence goes on from JBBBDQ010000192.1 coordinate 4,937,381, forward strand.
GAAATAACGCTTTTTTTTAATCTACTGTAAATTTTATTTGTTTTTTTTTTAATATCAGTCAAAGTTGTCAAAATGCTAACAAAACTTTTAAATAACAAAACTGGGTGAAACTTTAAAACTCAGGTTCAAATTTTGACATTTTTCTAAGCAAAATATCAGTTTCTTGATCGAATAACGGTTTTTTATTGATTGCAACACCAATTATTCAAGGAAATAATTTGTATTCTCTTAGGAGTTAAAACAATATACTTGATTGAATTTAACTGCCTGTAAATTGATTACTAAATCTTATTTAATTAAATAAAAATAAAAAACAGTTAAAATATATTTGCAGAAATTATCAATCAACATTTTTTTTAGAATAAATGAAATAATTGACAAGAAAAGATGAAATGGAAGATTTTTTAATGATTTTCTGTTCATTTTTTTTTTTTTTTTTTTTGGTTTTGATGCCTGTCAACAACAATAACAACAAAACAAAAAAATCTTTATATTTTACGGAATTTTTTTCAGTAAAGAAGCAAAAAAATTGTTTCTTTATCTATTCAGGAAAAACACTTAATATATGAAACATTTGTTTAACAAAATAAAACAGAAAATCCTATTTGGTACATACATTTTATAGGAGATTCATTTTCCCTTTTGACATGTTCAAAATTTCTCTGTGATTGTGTGCTTTAGTTTTGTTTGGCTTTGGAGGGAGAAACAGTTCCATACATTATGGAATATATACGTATCACTATTTCAATTATGTCCGAATAAATGGCAGTTGTAATTTCTGTATTCAAATAAAGATATATTTAGAAATAATAATATGTAATATACTTTTGTTAGGAACATATGTATAACTGTTAAGATAAATATGTAATTTATTTATGCTGTAATGAAAATTAAGGACTTCCTTATTCACCTGAGCGAAATTAGTTTCTAGAAAAATGGTTTTGTGTATAAGGTGTGTGTTTGTGGGCATGTATGAATATTATTGAAAATACAAATAATTTTGCATGTGTCAAAAAACGTATGTACAGTTTAAGAGAAAACATTCTTTGGAAATATTTTTAAAATTAAAAAGAATTATCCAAATGAAGACATTTTTTAAGTGTTGACTTTTTAAAATTAAATTCTTTTTGAAAAATGCATGCTCTTTGTTGCATTCTGTGCACTTTCTAAAAATTGCAACAACATCTACAACAACAAATTGTTCTGTCTAAAGCCTGGAATTTTATCAGATATCCTACAAAACAGACAAGATATTTTTTGAGTAAGTCTAAAATTTTTAACATTTGTGTGTGTAAAGCAAAATATCTTTGAAAGAATTAACATTTTATATTTAAAAAAGAAGCAAATAAAAAGATGCTACTTTTTTTTAATGATTTTCATTTTGTGATGTGCTTTTAACTCTCAGAATGAACTATATTTTTTGCTCACTTAGTGTTGTAGATGATCATATAGAGTTCTCTGGTGAAAGAACTGGATTACATCTGTATTACTACAAACATGCACAGTGCACTATTTACAAAGATACTTTTTGGAGGTTTCTTTGGTTTTTAGAAATTCTTTTAAAATTTTACTGGGATGTTTCAGGATCTTTATCTTCAAAATATTTTTTCTTCTTCTTTCATACTCACAAAAGAAATAAGTCATTGCAAATGCTGATAAATTTTCAGAATGGGAAATTTTTGATGAAAAATATATTTATAAAAAAGAGAGGAACAAATGTTTAGAATTTTTTTTAATTACATATTTTTTTTTACAAGATATTTTTTAATTAAAATATTTGTAATTAAAATTCTTTTTGTCTTTCTTGCTCTGGGTTTTAAAAATATCAGTGAATTTTTAATTGTGTAAAAAAAATCATAAAAAACAGAATTTAATTCTGAATGAATAAATAAATCTATAGAAAAATGAAATTTACAAAAGATAAAATGAAATATAACAAATGGTTAAAAAAATTAAATGAAAGAAAAATGAATAAAAAGAAAAGATGCAAAACATTGAAAGAAAAATGGAAAATATTTTGCTTTTTTATTTATCATTTTCAAATGTTGGGCTTTTATTATACTTATGATTATTATCAATTGTGGTGATTATTATTATTATTATTATTATTAACAGTAGTAGTGATATTAAAAATAGGTATAATATTTAATATTTGTGTATTTATTTTTATTATGATTTTTAATTCATAATCACAAAATTATGTTTATAATTGTTACTTATCATCATCATCAAAATATAATGAATTATAATTATTTGATTATTATTATGAATAATCATTTATAAAACCTTTCTAGTTTTAATGCTAATTCACAGAATTTATCAAATAATTATAACACTTCATCTTTCAGAGTTTCAAATAACACTAGTAAGGCTGGTAAGCAATGGAAATCAGTTTTTACATTGCAATATTTCAAATAAATTCAGCTGATTAGCAATTAGTCAACCTCACTATACTTACTGCATATCTTAACTTAAAGATCCCCTTAGTGATCAGATGAAGCAATATCACTTCAACTGTTTGCCCCAATTTCAGAAGCTTGCCAATTCAACCAAATCATGAATAAAGCTTCATCACTAAATTATAGTTATATGTGACAAAAGCATCGTAGAAGTTCAAAATGTGACAAAGTAGCACAAAATGCTGGCAATATCAACCCAATGTTTGGCCAGCTGACTGTCACTGAATATACAGCTCAATGTTTGGTTCCAAAAATAACTTGACAGAGATGAAATGAGAACAAATGTGTCTGTCTTTCTGAGATTGGAGACAATTAATTGAGTGACATTATTGAAGCTGAGCTACAAAATTAATTGGAGAGGTTGTAGAATAACTAAACGTTGACCATTTGCTACTTGTTCAACATTTATACCAAATTGGAAACTCAAAAGCTTTGACAAATGGCTGCTGTATGTGCTGAGCAAAAAGAATAAAATGTTTTAAAAATTGACCCAGCAAATCTGCTATGTGCTTCTTTCATGCAACAAAAACAATTCATGTCCTAATTGCATTATGACACACAACAAAAATAAATTCAGGGGTCGGCAGGTTTTCTTTTAACTGTGCTGACTTTGGATTTTAAAATCATTCAGTGTACCAACAGCATATGTATTTTTATACAAGTCAAGGTCAATATACCTGTTTTATAATATATTTTACATAGTAATATATTCAATAATATGTAAACCACATCAATAGAAATTAACTGTATTTAAATAGTTTTTGTAATTTTTCATTATTAATGGGAGCCTTGCCCATGCATGATCTTAGCCAATTGCTCAATATTGGCAACATACTTTGTTACTTTGAGTTTTACACAATTTTCTAAATGTCCAGGTGTTAGGCAACTTTGTGTGAGAAAAAATTTGCTCACAGAAATAAGTTGAGCCAAAAGCTGAAAGAAGAGCAAAAGCAATTTTCTTCAAAAAGATCAAAGATATCGAGGTAGGAGGGGTGTCCAACAGTTGAGAATAGTAGCAGACTTTTCTAAATTTTCATCTTCCAGAGGCTTCTTTAGTTCAACAAATCATGCCATTCGAAATTGCTTGGAGTGCCCCGAGTGGCATGCATGCTGTAGGTTGCAGACCTCTGTTCTATACAATAGCAGATTGGACACAGTGATTGGACAGTGACTAAGCACTAAAACACTTCCTTCAAAACAAGGCTGCATCAAAAAGTTATGGTCACCATTTGTTTTTTAGCAACTTCTTGAATTCTGGTAAAAACGATCATAGCAGACTGATGCCAGGAAATTGACAAAATTCAGCAACAACTGTAATATGTACATCCAAAATAAAAACAAACCACTAAAATACTATAACTTCTATCATAATTTAGAAATTAGATTTCAACTTTCTTTACCATTCAAGACATTAAAGGGAATAGAAAGCTGTAAGTATGTATTAGAATCAAATAAATCAACAAAATTTATTAGTGAGAGAAAACAATAAAAAAAAATGTACAAATATTACTAGGTATTTTTTGATTTCAACCAAAAATTTGAAATACTTTTTGGGTGAACAATTACATTTTTGTTAGAATTTTCCTTAACCCTCCATTAGAACTGTGGAGCATTGTTATAGCTTTTAGGTTTTTAAGTACTCCATTTAAAATATTATAGATATATCATTCAGTTCTTAATATATAACAAGAAAAACAAAATTGTCTTGAGAGTTCTTTCTGATTTTTATAGGATAAATGAAAAAAAAAACAACAAAAGTTTTATTTTGAAAAATCAAATTAAAAAGACTCATATTAAAAAAATAAAATATGCAAAAATAAGTTTTGTTTTATTTTTAGTGAACAAATAAAACTGAAACTCCTTGAAATTAGTTGACAGATGATTCAGAAAGTTACAAATTTGACTTGTCAATATTAAGGAAACATGTTTTGTGGTACATAACGTATGGTACAAATGGAAGGGTTAAGTAAAATGGAGTCTAAAGTAAAATCAAGTATCAAAGAATGGGAAAATAGAATAACTTATAAATAGCTTTTTTGTAACATACAAATTTTTAAATCTATTTGAATATAGTGGGAAAGATGTGTGTTCAAAATCGTTATTCAGGCTTAGTTTAATTGGGAGGTGCTACATTATCTAAGATATGTCAAATCTAATGATGGTTTCCCATAGGGGACACAGGTTCAAATCCTGCTGGAGAATGCATATTTTTCTAACGAGATTTCTCGATTATTCAGACCAGAAGACGCAAATAAATATACTGTTTAATAATAAAAATACAACTACTCAAATATTTGTATCCATTAAAAATAATGTTTAAACAAAAAAATTAAAAATATGTCGGATTTAATCCATTTCCTAAAGGATTTTGTAAAATTTTGTAAATATACTTACAAATACTTGAACCTTAAAACAAATCACCCAGGAATCTACCCAATTAATAAGTAGGAGAGCTCTTCTCAGTCTGAGTGTGAGAGAGAGTGAATGAGTAGTAGTAAAGTTAATCTCATTGTACAGGAGTCATAGCTTTTCTGAACACTCAGTCCATTTAATATTTACACATTAGCTATGTGCCATAGCCTAAATTTAGTAAATATCTATGAGTGTGTGTTCAAGGTCATTTATAAAAAAAATACATATATATATTTATTTTAAAGACTAATTTTAAAATGTAAACTATTATATTGATGTCTTTGAAGATTCTGCAAATACTGTCAATTATAAATAAGGGCTTTATACAATAATTTAAATTTATTTCTTTTTTTCTTGATTTAAATGTGTGGTAATAAGTTACTAACTTGTTATCAGTAATAAGATCACAGACATTTGAGTTTATAATTCTTTGCTATCACAACATGTGAACGCAACAAATACATATAAACTTCTTAATAATTAATTAGAATTTAAGAAATTAAGTGTCCATTCTTTCAATAATAATAATAATAATAACAATAATAATCTGTTGTTTCTTTTGAAGGATTATGAAAATAAAAAGGTTTCAGCTGTTTTGTGCAGAAGCAGTATTAAGAAATGGTTAGGGAGGTGGTTGTGGGTAGTGAGATATGGTGTTGAGGGCATATGATGAAGAAAAGAGACTTGGAGTAAGAGTGGAGTGAAATAAGGACTTAGTGTGAAGAGGATGTGGTTGAAGGATATGATCCTCTCTTTATCTTCTCGTCACACTAGTAATAATAATTATAATAGTAATTTTAATAAGAACAAACCTAAAGCAATTATCAGTTGTATTAAGCCCACACCTGTAACGAGAAAAAAAAGCTAAGTATAAGAAATTGATTTTCAAAAGCTGAAAGAAAAAAAAAAAAATTAACTGGAATTCTTCAAGTGGAAAATAACCTAACCCTATTTAGTAATATATGACATGTTTTAGAAAGGCACCTTTTTGGTTAACAGTTCATTGCAACTCACCCAGATCACAATTGCACAGCTCAAGTGTTCAGCAATTGGTCTCATATTCATATTACCTTTGCAATCAATACAATGTAATAATTAACATTAATATAAAAAAATATTTAGATTTAAAATATAAATCCCATTTATTTCAAATACAAATTAAAACCCAAAAAAGTGAACCAAAGAACCAGTAATCCCCATATAATATATGGACTGCAACAACATTGCATTAACCAGATATTTTTTATTAAAAATTTAAATTATGTAATAGTCAGTCTCTACTCAGCACCTGAAGATTGTATTGTGCATAAAATTCCAAGTCTTGCTACAGATGAGGACAAAAAAATGTATATATTTATTAACATATACTTAATAGCTCTGTTATATTATATTGAGCACTATTTTATTTACACCAGCACTCAATATGTGATATCATATATATATATATATATATATATATATATATATATACACACACGCAGTGATCAAAAAGTAACTCTTTATTTTATGTATGAATTGCCAGCAAGGAGTCCTAACTTAATGCCCTGTGACTTTTTCTTTATGTTTGGTTAAAGGTGCAAGTCTACATATCAAAGCAAGACTTTGGAAGAACTTGAAGTTATGTCTTTCATACCACAAGAGTTAGTGGTGAAATCAACTGATGCGATTCATGGGCAGCTCAAGAACTTGGTAGTGAAATCTGGTGGTTATACTGAATTTTAAATAAAACCTCATTCTAAACACTTTCCTATCACATGCATTTCTTGTAAAAATTACAGTTAATAAATAAATTATAAATATTTTAAAATATGGAATTATTTTTCAATCATGCTGTAATATATATATATATATTTCATTTGTAAATGAGTTATATCATGCAATGCAGGTTTCTATCATCTGTTTGTGTCTTCAGATGATTTACAATAATTATTGTAATAATTATAGTTATTGTAAATTGCCTGAAGACACAAACAGTGGGTAGAAACCTGGGTTGTGTAATATAACTCATTTACAAATGAAAAATATTTAAAATATAATTGTATTGAATACAATTGTGTACTTGTCTATTTTGATTATGACCAAAAACTAAATATGCCCTCCCTAGTGATTGACCACTTTAGAGAGGGGGAAAATTTCTTAAACAGCAGTTATTTATGGCTTTATGTGATGCTCACTTTTGAGATTGAGCACTTTCGACTGCTTGTGAATTTACAATAGTGTAAATATATTATACACTTTGAAATTTTCCTTTCTCAAAAGTCTACTTATGGCTTGGTGGGTGAATCTCTGGCTGCTGATAAATCAGTTGGGTTTCAGTCCTGGCTTGAAGCAGAAATTGAATCTAGCTGTTGTGATGCAGCAAAACAGGACTGTATGCAGATGATTTATTTATTATTTAATATATATATATATATATACATAATAATGCTTTTCACAGAGTTTTTTTCTTGATCCTAGACAGAAGTGTCAACCAGTATGTGATGTTTTAATACAAGGCAGAGTGCACAGATATTCTAACTCTATGCAGAAGTACCTATCCATATATAAATAATCCTGTCATTTTTGACAGATACTATGTAAATGACTATAAAGCTTCTCATGGACTTAAGTGTTACTTTGAAGAAGAAAAGTGAAAATAAAATTCAACGAAAGACATTGTTTTACTCACTTTTAATGTGTTATCCCAGCTCCCAGTACAGAGTGCAGTGCCATCTGGTGATACTCCTAGGCAACTCACTCGATTTTCATGTCCATACAACACACAAATACGATTACCTTTGAGTACATCCCATATATTCACTGTGTAATCATTATAGCCTCCAAACAGTAAACGCCCTGAAAACAATGACATACAATGTTAGATGATGAAAAAATGATTTCATTTTATATCAACAGCAATCATTGTTTATAAACAGTTGTGGTTGATATAAAAAAATGTTTTCATGCTAAAAATTATTAAATACCTTTGCGCAACCATTTATGAAGATCAAAGAAAAAAATCCCACATCATGTAAATTTTTAGTTGAACTTATATAAAATGTATAAAATTAGCTATATTTATGAGGAAAGAGTGCCCAATATTGAAGAAAGAACTTTTATAGATGTAAACATTGTGGATCAACACTGCATGGTGACTATCAGTTTTATCTCTCTGAAAATCTTCAGGCCTATATTTTGTTACTCCTTTAACAGGCTCTATATGCAAATGCTAATTCATACTATGTGATATTTAATCATGTCATAACAACTAATATCCTAAATCTGTTATGACTGTAACCTCCATAATCGGCCCCATCCTGCTTGAAATCTTCAATCTTTGAACCAACTTTCCATCAGAATTTAATAATAGCGTTTTCTTTCAAAATTTTCTTTTTAAATTTTAAACATTACTTAATTTTTTTTTTGGTTTGCTTTATTTCTTTTTATAACTTTTTAAACCCAAATCCCTAATCCAATCACAAACAAAAAAAACAATGTCTAAATAATTATTTTTATATGTTCTGGCCATTAAGTAAGCTGTATGTATTAGAAATAGAAACCAAACCAAGATTAAAAATTATTTTTATTTACAAAGTTCCAACAACTTAAATATAGCAATTTTTGTAAAAAGTTTACAGTTATGGTGAAATCATTTAATAAGTCTACATCTTTTGAGATAGATACATTTAACACTTTAAAATATTTCTATGCCTTTTATTCTTTATTTCTCCACAAAATTTTTCCTATGAAGAAACTTAGTTTTATTAGAAAAAATGAAAAAATGAAGGCATTTCAATACAAATGGGTGAATATGGAGTATCTAAGCGGTTTTATCAACTCACGAAATGGAGCAAAAAAGATTAATTAGAGATGCACACATTATATGGGCACTACTTGAATAAACTGGTCCACTCATAAAAAAAAAAATAACAGGGAAAAGTTTTTGGGTAAATACTTTATGCCGATCAGCATTCTTTAGACCTTTTTTAGGCCGTGACACATATCAGAATTGAAAAATTATTTACTTGTTACTGATTTAGAAGGATCTGTTTATAATATTGATCATCATCATCATCATTTAACATCATTTTCTATGCTAGCATGAGTTGGACGTGGTTTCTTTAATGGCTCTGTAAAAATGGACAGGGTTTTCTTAATGGCATCATCATAATATTGGAGTGAGTTTTACAGTTGCATGCCCTTATTAACACCAACCAGTTTAGGAGATTGGAAACTCAGTGTTTTTATTGAGACACAATCTTTAGGAAGATTACCTACTATGGTTAGAAAGTTCAGCCTACCCTTTTCTACACAGATTCATTTTTGTTTGTGATTTCACTTGTCCATAGCTGGGACCCTAACAGGTGCTTCCACCCCAGGTTTTGGTGAACCTGGGAACAACAGCAATTAAGAGGTGGTTTCACACTCCTCAAAACCTCCAATCTCCTGATTAGAGTCCTTGCTACCAGATATAGCTTGTTGTCATACCCAAGACCTAAGATACAGTATCAAATTGACAACTGGTTTCACAGTTTTACATACATATAAAAACAGACTTTTTGAAGTGGGGGTTACAAAAAGATTTCTGTTAAATAATGACTAAATGGTTAAAGAAAAAAAATTACATAATTAAAGTTATGTATCTGTTTATTCTTTATTTAAGATGAATAATTATGAACCTCAAATGTTTGTGCGTGTATTTCTGAAAAAATCCCATATAAAAAATTTTTTTTAAAAGTGTTAAAAAAACTCAAAAAAGGTTAGAAAATTCAGAAAACTTGAAAAATATGCAGATATTAATGACATTTGCACATTTTTAAACTTGACATTTGTAATAACAGCCAAGTGACTTGGCCTAACTTTTAAAGCCAATAACAATTTAAAAGTCAGGGAAAGATTGTATCAATATTATAGATAGACACCCCTTCTCAATTGATAACAATACAATATTTTTCATTTCTGACAAGTGAATTAAATTAAGGACAGTTTATTTCATTTAATGCTAATCTACAAAAATTATTCTCCATGCCTAACAGAAAAAGATTTCCCTATTTTTTTATGAGTAAACCAGTCTATTTGTTACATGTTGTTATAGAGAATTATACATATGTGGTTATATATATATATATATATCTCCAGAGTTAAACCCCACTTTAATTTCCTGTGAAACAATCAAGAATTATTTTTGATTGCATCAAATATGATACAATAAGTATACATTAGATTCTGAATTTGACAGCAAGTTGTATTTCAAGAAGAGGGAAGATAATTGAGATTTTGCAATCTAAATAAAATCTGCACAAATTTTTCAGAAATTTCTAACTAATATATTACTGTTTAGTGAATAGGAAAAGAAAAATACTTACCACTTAAGGAAAAGTCAACAGAGTTACAACCAAATATTATGCTTTCTTTCTTGTAACAACTCACTTCTCTGTCAGCTCGTAAGTCAAAAAGACGACACTGTTAAAATACACAAAAAGAAGGATTCTTAATTAGAAGATGTCACAAAACATTAATTTTAACAAAGAAAAACTGATCACTTATCTTCTCTATTTCATTAAAACTCGTACTTTTTATGCACTGATTTCTAATTACTTTTTTTCTCACCTCTCAGATGTGAACTTGTGTATAGTCAAACAAGGGCAGTAAATCTTGTGACATTATTGTAAAGACATTGGCAGCAACAACTTTATCTTGTATGCAAGAATTTAATTTCTTATTTTCTGATCACTTCTTTTATGATGATGGCTTTAATGACTAAGTAGACCAATTCTTGCATGGAAGAACCGATGGTATTGACTGCATAGTAATGTTGGTGGGGGACGAGGTTAATTTTGTCAAGCCTTTCTCTCTTGCTGTTTGACTTCTTTCTTTTCTCTTCTGGTGGTTTAGAAGATTTTGGTTTAGAAGATTTTGATAGCAATGGAGAATTGTCAGTTGGTATAATCTTGTACTTGTATTTCAAATGATTTAGACTTTCAGTGTTGTTTTGAGTTAGTCCTTCAAAGAGTGCAAACCCCATGGTCTTTTCCTTGAAGTGAGGTCATTTAATTAGACTTGACATGGAAACCTTGACTCTTCCATTCTTGTTACATCTCCTGACCATCGAAGTTAATGTTTGATGATCAGTAATTTGATGCTTTGACTGTTGGCTCTTTCCAGGACTTTGGTGTTGGCCACAGTGTAATTCCATTTGATGTTCAAGATTGAATAAAGCTTTTGCTGGTGAAAGTGTTTCAAGTTGGGAAAGAAAATCAGAGTAGAAGAAAGTGCTGATGGTATGAATTTGTTTAAGGTTGACCTCAACTTGCCAGGAAGTGACCCACACACTTTATTTCGTAATCTTCTTCTGTGGTACATATGGAATGAGACATGCAGAATCCAGTTATCATACTGTGACAAACTACCACTAACTCCATTATAATTTTAAGTGGCACCTTTTGTGGCATGTCTGTCATGCATAGCTCTCTTCAGCCACTGGTTCAACTAGCAAAATATGTTATGATCATCTGCTTGTTCCACTGTTGGGGTCTTTTGAGTTATTCACACTTCATCTGGGTCCTCATCTTTGACCTTGCTGCCATGGGTATCCCAACCAGTAACTTAGAATTCCCAATGGCTTTGCTCTCAGAGTTCCTGGACCACACAAGCCTCCCCACTGCAACAAGAAGTGACCATAAGAGGATGAGACACAAATTTGTGAAGCTTTCCATATTTCTATTTATTTGATTTTTCAAAATATATGTATGCGCAGATAGAAACCTACATACATAAATATACATTTGTTTTACACTGGATGTTGGAGTAAACAGTTCATCATTACATGTACAACTTTGACTTGTTACTACTTTAATGACAAACAATAGAAATTAATCAATAAATAAGAAAAGGATAAAAGTATAAAATTATCAAATTTATGAGAACATTATTTATTTTTAATCAGTATCACCCAAAGCAAGGCAGTAAAGCCACTATGATGCAAGGGGTTACTGGGTGTGTAAGAATTAGGAACAGAAACATTGATAGTGTACATAAAGAGAAAAGAGTAATCAGAAGAACAGTAGATAGTGGTTGGCATTGCATTTAAATTTTTGCAAATTTAAATTGGTTGGAAAGCATGGAGCTGGAAGTGAGTAGCACAAGTGAGAAGTGTGAGAAAAGAAACTGTTGCCATAGAACTTACAGCCTCATCTAGCCAAGCTCAACTGTAAATTGATGAGATCTTGACACCGATGTGCCAAAAGGATGGCTTTTCCCTTGATGCCACTATTATTTTAACTACCTTTACTCCTCTGCAATGTTTGATTTAAAATGAAATAATTAGAATTGTAATAAATCCTAAACATGATGAAAGTGGATTTAATCATTTTTATTGTTCTTGAGAATTGACAACAAAAATATTAAACACTATTTATTCAATTGTTTATTTACAAATATAATTTTATATTTACAACATTTTAAAAACTAATAATTGTATTAAAACTAATGCAATATTTATGCTTTACCTATAAATAAATAAATAATATTTCCTATAAAGAAATATGAAAACAATTTTTATTCATAAATTTGTAAACATTTACTAAATTATTAAAATACATGAACTGATTATAAGGAAATCCTTGTTAGCTATTTTATAAAGTTCAAATTGATTGGCATTTTGCCAATGTTTTGCTGACCATTCCAATATAAACTATCTACTAAATAGTGTTTATTATTTTTATTGTCAATTCTCAAGAATGAAGAAAATGTATAAATTTAATTTCATCATATGTTTAGGTTTTATTACAATTCTAATCATCACTTTTTAAAACAACAAACATTGCTGAGGAGTGAAGGCAGTTAAAATAATAGTGGTGTCAAGGAAAAAAACATCTTTTTGGCACATCATTTTTTTTTGTAGGCACAAAGGTTAGCAAATACCAATATGTTTTTATAAAATACTTAATAGATAAACCAAGCTTAGTCTGATACAAAGCCATGATAATTCCCCAGGCTGATTGAACTTACTATCAATGAGATCTTAATCTCAAATAAATTATGTTGAATTTATAAGTCCATAGCCTGACATATAGTTATCAGATGAATTTTGATCTGAAATTTTCACTGTATAATGTACAGTGAATGTAATTAACAGGAAAGCACTGGAAAGGAAGAAGATTATGTTGAAAGAAAAATTTGTACAAAATAATTTTTTTTTTCATCAGACTTATTGATATATTTATATAAAGTAATTACTAGTTTGTACTTGTTAAAAAAATCAAATATTTCTCAAACTGTCATCTCAAATTCATGTAATTTTTGTATACTAAAATATTTCCATAAAATAATTGATAAGCAAGATATTTATTCTGTAAAACATGGCACAAAATAAAAAAAAAGTAAAAAAAATTATCATCCAATTCACAGATATCAAAGAATGGCCTAATCTATTGCAGTTGTGTTCTTCAAAGGATAGGTAATATTCTTCCTGTTCAACTATCAATGTGCATTTCTTTTTTTCTACTGTACAACACCACATTTAAAATAAAGTAAAGACAGAATTTTATTCAAATATCTTTCACACATTTTCCTGTCCACTGTTTATATTACATGTCTTTTAGTTCTTTTAATCACAACTTGTTTTACTCAAAGATTGAAATGAACTAATTTTGTCTAGTATTTTTGTTCATCTTAATTCATAGATGCCTTTCATTGGAACTTACTTAAGATGCCAATTCAAGATAGTTTATCAGACAATGAAGGTCAGAAATAATTAAAGGGGAATTTCTAATGCTTTGATTGGAAATACTGGGGTAAGATGTAATAAAAAAAGTTGCTCACTAGGGTAAATTGTAATAAAAAAACTAACTTGAACACTAATGATGTTACTCAACTATTAACCATTTATACACATTGGCACTCAGCTGAATAAAAAATGGCAAAATGTGACGGTAGTTTTATTTGATCAACAACCTGACAAATTAATACAAAACTTTTAATTGCTTAGAGAATGAGAGCTGTTTGATGTTTTATAGTTAGAAATTTAAATTATAAACATTAAAAAATATCTTACCGTAGCATCATCTGAACCTGTAGCAAATGCATCTCCACTTGGGTAAAATCTCACACTGTTGATATCATTTTCATGGCCCTCAAATACCTGGGTACATTCGCCAGTTCTCATGTCCCAAATAATTGCAACATTATCACAACCCTGAAGGGAAAAAGAGAAAAATACTTTTTGTACAAAAGAATTATTTATATTTAATGAAAGCAATCATTAACAGGCAGAAGAACTTCACAAGACTTAATTTGGATTGTTTCAATACATATCACCTTAGTTGATTAGAACTATGTAAAATAAAATAAAAAATTCAAAGTAATAATATTATATGGCAGGAATTATTAAACAGGAAAGATGCTATTCTCTTTTCTATTCCAATGTTTTTTTTTCCAGTGGCATAATGTAAAGTCTAAGCCAGTTGTCAGAAAGGCAATAGTATTTACTGACAATCTAATTTAAGACCTTAACTTTTGGTGCGAAATCAGAGTTTTCTGTATCCTAGACTGGTTTCCAACCAAGATTAGTGACATTTTTTACATCATTCGAAATGTTGTCCTTATTTTTATTGCCATATTCACGTTTTGCTCTTTGTATGCTCTGGCCGCCTTCAGGGGATTGTTATTTTGAATCAAACCCTTTATTTTGATCACTGGGGTAAATTGTTCTTATTCCAGTGATCCCTCCAGTGACCAAAATAAAGGGTTTGATTTGTAATTCCATTTGCCTGAAGAAGGCCAGAACATATAGAGACTGAAATGTTGTGAATATGACAAAGATGAGAACAACAGTTCAAACAATGTAAATAACGTAAATACTACCTCATCTCAGACGGACAGACAAATATTCAAGGTTAGTGAGTTCAGTCTGCTTTGTTATTTATACATAGCTGACAGGAGAAGTAGAGTCATGTCCAATATGAATGCAAATAACCTTGGCCAAAACTTGAACATGGTTTGCTGATCCCATTTTCTATGCTAGTAACCTTTAGGCCACTCCACTGTTTATAGTTTTCTTCCTGCATTTTAGCAGGAAGCTTTGACACTTAATTTTGTTGCAATTGAAATAGTAGTAAGAATGGAAAAAAACAATAAAAATAAAGAAGATGGGATTCTATGAAAAAATTACTAAATTTAATATACACTTGAAATACATTGGTCATCATGATAAAGATAAAAAAGATGAAGATACCCATCTGAATAATTCTTGAAATGAGATCAAAAAAAT